>VZTF01002316.1:773744-831460 GCA_013397755.1 Cnemophilus loriae
GCCTCGACGGCTTCTTCGCCGTGGGCCGCTCCCGCTACACCGTGCGCCCGGCGCGCCGCGCCCCGCACGGAGAGGCCGGAGCGCGGATCTACGGCGAGGGCCCGGCCCGCACCCCTCACGTCTTCCGCAGGGAGCGCTTCAGCTTCGAGACGGTGCCGGCCCGCACCAGCTGCGAGACCCGAGACCCCGCCGGGCCGGCGGGCGGGGACGGGCGGCGGCGGCGGCGGCGCTCCGTGTCCCGGGCCCGGCAGGTGGAGCTGCTGCTGGTGGCCGACGCCTCCATGGTGCGCAAGTACGGGAAGGGGCTGCAGCACTACCTGCTCACCCTGGCCTCCATCGCCTCCCGGCTCTACGCGCACGCCAGCCTGGAGAACCACGTGCGGCTGGCCGTGGTGAAGGTGGTGGCGCTGGGCGACAAGGAGAAGGGGCTGGAGGTCAACAGGAACGCCGCCACCACGCTCAAGAACTTCTGCAAGTGGCAGCACCAGCACAACCGCCTCGACGACGACCACGAGGAGCACTACGATGCCGCCATCCTCTTCACCCGCGAGGTAGGCATGGCCCTGGCCGTAGGCATGGCCGTGACAGCGACGAGGTGGCCCTCGAGCGTGGGGTGGCCGGGCTGCTGGACCTCCAGCCACCCTGCTCGGCTTTGCTCAGTGGTTGCCTCCCCACTCACGGATCCGTCTCGTCCGTCCGGCAGTGCAGCATCTCGGGGACCGGCACCCGCGCACAGCTGCCGGGGATGGCATTTGAGATTTGCGTGTGTCGCCTGCCCCGTGCTGTCACCCCCGCTGTGGGTACACCAGTGCGGTGTTGGGACGCCAGCCAGGTGGAGAGGTGGGAGCTTTGGTCGTGGGACTCAGCCTAAGGTCCCTCTGCTTGAGACACGACTTTGTCCTGTGTGTCCCAGTGAGATGTTTAACACACGGCTCCTCTCTCTCTGCAGAGGTGGTCCAGGCAGGAAGGGCTGATAGCACTTCCTAGCCTAAATTAGTCCCCAAACCAACCTGCTAGTGAAAGTGGTGGAGAGCACGTTAAGAGTACACACGTCTTGCTTGTGGAGCACATTGGGACGCTATTTCCAGCAAGAGTAGCTCCACCGCGCTGGAAGCCAGCACCACTTGTGGTTCAAGTGTAGGACGTAAATGCAGACCGCAGGTAAACAGAGCTGCACAGGCTGAGTGAGCTGGGCTGGTGGCAGGGGGCTGCGGTCCCTGTCTTGTCCCCCCAAGTGGGTGCCCTGATCAGCTGTGGGTCGGATCTGGCTGGTGTTGCCCATGCAGAGCTGTGCCTGGTTGCTCCACGCTGGGTTGTTGATTAATTGCATTGCCAGAGGTCGTTAAGGGACATTGCTCTGGTAGACATGTGGCCGAGTTTATGCAATGAAGTTCTTCTGTAAGAATATCCCTTCAGCGGTTTGGGTTTGGTGTTTTCTTTCTTTCCCTTTCCCCAAGTACGAAAAAAATAACTGCATGACTTTCCGTTCATTTGAGTTCTCCGGCTTTGCTACATCGTAGGAGCCTGCCAAAAAGGATGCTTTGGATGGTTTGTGGAAGGAGTTGCTCCAGAAGGGGGAAAAAAAGCGCCTGGCTTGCTTTTATAGCTGTAAATAGTTGAAACATTAGGTTCTGTGTCAGGCATCACTTGTACGACAGGAGCCCTTTTTAGCGGTTTAAAGCCCATCAGTGCAATTTGCAAGCTTTCATTTTTTTATCACTATAACCTGAATGAAAGCAGGCTGCCTAGACTGGGTCCGAATGTTTTTGGTTTTGCTATAAACATCTTTTCTAATGGCTTATTAAGCCTGGGCCAGAATCCATCACTTCTCTCTGAAGAGTGTTTCTCTCTGCCTGCATTCCCACTTACTTCCCTGGGCTATATGGCAATTCAGAAACACTTAGGGTGGCGACTGTGAACCTTAGCATCAATTATTAAGTTAATTTGGATTGAGATAGGGTGGGACTTCAGAGTGCAGTTGCTTTACAGATGCTTAGCTGTAATTCTTTGCATGGACACCCTCCTGCCAGAATAAGAGGGTGCTGCTAATCAGTAATCCACTTTCAAAGACTCGTGAGCAATGCATAGAATTACGTCTCTGGGATGTAAGTAGGGCCTAGAATAAAGAAAACACCACAGTTCCTGTGGTCTCCTTCCAGTCTTAAGATGCAAATGTTGCTTGCACTGCTACTCAGGGCTGCTGCATGAGAAAAAAACACAGGCTTGTGTTTTCTTCGTTTACATTTTAACAGCTTTAACTCTGGGATTAGCTCCTCGATGCAGTTCAGGACAACTTAATCTGCTTTAATGCCTTGCTGTGTGCACACGGACATTGTTTGGCAGTGTCTGACTGAATTAAGAACCAGACTGGAGTTTCTTGCTACATGTGTTCGTGATGTTCTTTGCAGGGAGTGTGTGTGAGCCCACACGATTTTTATATGCTTACCCTTGAAATGTCAACATGAATCTGTTTGCTCCCCGTGGAATGTAAACATGAAAAGGGTTAAAGGATGAAAAAGCAGTGGAGATGTTTCCTGGAGAAAACAGCCCCACTTTGAACTAAAGGAGAGATTTTTTCCAGTTTAGCTTTTCAATGAGAGTGGCAGCAGTTGGCAGGAGAGCACCGCTTTTACAACTCTGTTTTGGATGGATGAAGTTGGTTGCTAAGCTACAAGACGCTGAGCCGTGGCTGCATGTTTTGATGGGCTCTGAATATCGTCATACTGATTTTTGAACATCCAGATGTCTCTTTCTAAGTGCCTTGGGTTTCAGGCACTGGGCAGACGTGTGAGGTACATTTTCCATCGTTGTTTACTAACTGAGGCCACCTTGAGCTTCGTGTCTCTCCGTCAACAGAATAATATTTGCAGATCGTTTGTCAGCTGAATGCCTCAGCTGTATGGAACTGGTTTTGTGTAGATAGAATCTGCATTGTGCATGTGCCATACAAATCCCTAATATAATAATTATCTTTGTTCCAGAATGACATTTGCTTGGATGTTTTGGTTTTTTTCTACACCAAAAGAGAGCTTTATTTGAGTTCCCTATAAAGGAAGAATCCTGACAGAATTCAGCAGTGTTGCTTCGTCCTCTTTGGTTGTCTTTACTTCTTCAAAGATAAATTAGTAACCATTGATAGACTGAGAGTGCATTGGCACCTCTCCTTTATTATTAAATTAGTAGTGATTCAAATTATGTTATGTAAGTTCAAATTATGGTCCTCATCATCATCATCATCATTCATACTAGGAAGCACTTGCCATGCAGAAAAATTCAGAAGGAAATTTACTGATTCTGAGTTAAAACAGCCTCTTCTGGACATAATCTGTATTTAATTAGATAAGGGCTTTAAAGCAATTACCCTGCAGATCATAGTAAATCAATATGAAAATGAATTCAGTTTGGGGTGATACAGGCAACATGTTAAAGCTGTTTTTAGGTTTTGTATTGCTTATCAGTGATGGCAAGGGTCCATTAACTGCAGTGAGTCCTGTGTTTACTCTGTAAGTGCAAGGAGCACTGGAGTTAGATGTCTGGCCATTGTGAAAACCTTCAGTGGACACAGAAGTTATCTGTCACTAAATATTGCAGAAATTTAGTTGGGTTCCACAGTGATTATTTAAATCTGATAATGAGAAGTGTATTTTCCCAGTGATCCCATCTCTCCTTTTGACCCATGATGAGCAGGATCAAGCATGACAGAGGTCTGACTTGACAGTAAGAAAACGTGATAATTTTCTGATATTTCTAAATTTCCTCAAGGCAGCTTGACCGTAACAGCCTGAAAGAGTGCATGGGTCCCCTGCTGTTGGACTGCTTTGTGGTTGAGTCCTTGACAGCAGCTGTAAATCCTTGGGCCACATAAATCCTAGAGCACCCTCCATGGAATATGATGGTGCAAGGATTCAGTTCTGGTGGCCAGGTGAGTCCTCCACCACATAGGGAAGTGGCTGTGTGGTGGGGAGGAGGAAGAGCTTGCAAAGCCCTCTTTCCCTGGAGATCAGATCACTTGTTCTCCATGGCAGTGAAGTCAACAGCAAATTTAGAATTTATCTGTTTCAGCCTATTTTTATTGTGAACAGTTCTCAGAAGCTGGAAGCAGATTATCTTCAGATTTTTATGGGTGCAACAAAACACTTGCCAGATTATTTGTCACAGTAGCAAAACAGATTAGATGGGACTTGCAAACTGCAGCTGAACTCACACTGTTCTTTTTCTGAGGTCCTGCCTGCTCTGCAATTATCCTCTAGAATTCATCCAGTCAATTTCATTAGTGGCCCTTAGTTAAATTTCAAGTGAACTACTAAATGCATTTGGACAAAATCCAGCTCTCTTCCTTTCCCCCCAGTTCTGAATCATCTGAAGATTAAAATAGATGTTTCTCACAGTAGATACAGACATTAGGAGCAAGAAAAAATCCTTTCCAAAGTGCTCGTTAGCATCATCTGTGATAGTACCATCATGCCTGGCTCGAGCAGAGAGTTCATGCTAGAGCCAAAGGCCACTGTCCTGCCTTAATTTACACAGTAATTATATGGGGCTGGTGTGTTTGATTTAGTTTCACTGTCCATCTGGCAGTGCTGTTGAAATTTAACAGCAAGCTTTGTATTATCTCAGCTCTGTAGACGATAATTTCATTGCACGGAGCATATGCTTTCTTTGGCTCTACTTCTTTCTTCTTCTTTTTTTTTTTAATTTCATCTTTTCTCTGTTATCATCTTCCAATAGTTATAATCCCCTATTAGTAAAACGAGTCACTGTATCAATGGTCAATAGAATAGATTTCACTGTTTATTATTATTACTCTGAAGAAATTGTAGTGTGATGTGCCTACCAGTTTCATAGTGTTTTCACCAACTTTGTTGCACATCTAATACACTTGAATAATGGCCCTAGGGAAAACAGATGGGACACAACTGATAGAGGAGAAGTTTGATTCACCCTGATCTAGAGAGATGGTGTGGAGTTTCCCCACAAAGGAGCTGTGGCTTAGGCAAGTTAAATCACACATTTTTATTTGGTCATCGGTCTCCAGTTCCATAGCTGAAACTTCTCCTCCCCATGCAGATTCCAAATGCTTTATGTGCATTTTGTCAGTATTTTTAAATAACCTGTCGTTTGCATAACTCTGCTGTGTTTTCTTTCAAATGCCCAAGCCTCAGGCCCGTATTTGTCATATGAACCCCAAAAGCAAACAACCCCAGTTTTTAAGCTAAACTGCTGGAGAAAAACATGGGGTTTTTGTTTTGATAGATGTGGCAGGTATCAGCATTGTGGTTTTCCTCAGAAGGTAGCCGGGGTTTGGCCACCCTCTCAAAATGTGGCCAGGGGAGGACAGAGCAGTAGCCCAGTGAGTCTGACGGGAGCCTTTCCTCACCCGGAATCCTTTCTGTTCGTTTGAACATCACTTTTTTAAACCACGTGTGCCATTCCACGTTGCTGTGACATCAATGAAAGTTCACCCACTTTGCAGAGGAGCTCACGGGAGGGTGGATGTGTGTGTTCCTAGCACCACCTCACCCCACCCTCCCTGCCCGGGGCTGTGGTGGGAACGCTGCTGCAGGAAGTCGGAAAGTCGTGCTTAATTCCTTCCTCTGCTTGAGGGATTTTAGGTCTGTATCGCCCACCTCCTAGGAGAGGTCCTTAACCAGGAGGTCGTAAGCTGTTCCAGGTGTTAAGGAAACTTTCCACCCCTCTGACCAAAGGTCTGTCGCTGTTTAGTGAGTAATTCATATGGTGAGAACCAGAGGAATCGTGACCTGAAGCCGCGGAGTGGAGCGCGGCGCTTGGAGCAAGGTGGTCTGGGTTCCTCAAGCACGGAGAGGAGGCTGTTTCTGTGATTTACCACAGGCTGTGCAGTGGGAAAGAAGAAGGATGAGCAAATAGAGAACAAAAATTGGCTCCCTTCACTCACTGCACTTCAGCTGCAGCCAGGGCTAGAGAAACCTTGGGCGCAGGGGCAGCTCCAGGAGGAGCCACAGCTCCCTGAGTGCATGGCAGTAGCCTGGTGTAGACCATCCAGTGCTCTCCTAAAAAACGTGCTTCTAGTTGGCCTTGTCCCTGGAAGGAATTTGTAGCTGGATCGCGTTCTTATAGGGAAAAGGCTTTAGCTGATGAGCTGTTGCAAAGGGACCAGAAGAACAAGTGAACAGAACTGTAAAGGTTTTAGCTGTGCATTACAAGAAGGTGATGTGCAGCTAGGCCTGGTACAAAGCCTAATCCCGTGGGTTCCTCTCATTCTGATCTGAGAAGCTCTGTAGGCTCAGCTTCCCTCAGGGGCAAAGGTGGAGAAATGTGATACATCTGAACCCCAATAAGCAAAGTGCCCAGCTGATCCAGACTGTGCAACTGTGGCACTTTGAGGCCCACAGGATCCCGAACTGCAAGCCCTATCAAATAGGTAGGGCTAGATAACTCAAAAGACCTGAGGACATGTTCTTCCACCCTTACATTCCACCAAACTGTCCACGCTGGTGCTCACATCATGTTTTGGATCTGGTCAGCAGGCTCTGACCTAATACCAGGTTTCACTAAATAGTTTATTCTCATTTTTAAGCCTACTGAACAAATTTCAGGTGAAATAAACTCCCTGCTCCAGCCAGGACGTAGTGACACTTATCTCCCTTCACAACAATGCCATGTATACATGGCAGCCAGCCAGCTTCTCCTGATGGATTTAAAATGCCAAGAAAACTTGGCCTCTAATGAGCTGTCTAATTAACTACTAGACTTGTGATGTACAGCTTGCTTTATTAAGCCATTCCTTTGCCAAAGCTTAAGTCTTAACATCTATTGCCTCCTGCATAGCAAATGCATTTCCTTGTCATTCTTCTGTTTTGAAACTACTGTAAAGCAGATCAAGGGCCAGGCTGCTTTTCTTCTTTAGAAATATCAAAAAACATTCTTTAAAGCTTCTGCCACTGTTTCAAGGCAATTGAGTGTACAGAACTGAGCAGCTGATTAACTTTCTAATAGAAGCAAAAAAACAGAGTGAAATAATCATTGGAAACTAATTTTATGTATCACGAGTCTCCTCTTTCCTTGTGCTTTAGCTGGAGTATGAAGAGTTGAGGCTGCCCACACAGATCTTTTAAGATTGCGTCATTACACTGAAGCCTGTTTTTAACAAAAAATTAAAATATTTTCCAGGGAAATAAAACCTTTTACTGTACTCCCAGAAAGTTTACTTCATGCAAGTAGTAGACTGCTTTCCAGGACTGCCCAGGAAAGCAAAAAACAAATGTAACTATTGATTCTGGTAACGAATAATCCATGGCCAGTGTTCGATGGGTAAGCAGGCTCGATTTTCAGTAACATCACTTGAAATCAAGCTGTTTGGAAGCTGGTGTTGGTGAATTGATGCAAAAGCAAACTTTTCAGAATATTTGTCTCAGAGATGCCACTTGATAGGCTGCAGTTCTGTTTATAGTGTATACTACAAATAGAAATATGTTCCAGTTCAAATCATGCAGAGGCAGGAGAAGTCAAAAGTGAATGACAGTGACAACAATGAGGACAACAGACAATGACAACATAGAGGACCCTCGGTAATCTGCCTAAATGATTATTGACAATGTCAGCCTTAGCTGTCAATGAGCATCTTCGGGCAGTCACCGAGGGCTGGAATTGGCAGGGAAAACCAGGCTGCTCAATCCATGCTCTGCTCAAAGCACAGCCATGGCATGCCCTGCTCTAGCAGCAGATGGGCAACCCACAGACATCCCTATAACAGCTTCTTACAAAGGAGCTGATGCCAGAAAATATTTCCTGTCCTTGTTTCCAGAATCCTTTACAAGCCTCTCTGCTGCTTCCCAGCTGGGATTTGGCAGCGGCTGCAGGACTCCCACACCGACTGCTGGGGGGCCACAGGGAGGTGGCCACAGGGCTACTGAGGGACCAGGGCTTTGCTGTAGCACTGGCCACCGCTTTCTGACCCCAGGGTGGTCACTCTTCTCCTTTCTGGGGATGGCTGGTCCCACACTGTCTGAGGACACCTGTTTTCCAGCTGTCCGTGGGGAACTGGAGGAGCTAGGTGATTTTACCTATAAGCAGTTTGCAGAATCACGTCTTTCCTGCTGTGGCATTTTCTAGGACCAGCCTCTGGTACAGCCCTGATATTTAGGGAAGATGGAGTAACGCAATCCCGTGCACAGTGTTTGACATGCTGAGGTGAGATTATGGTAACATCTCTGCCCTAGTGTTCCATGCTCCACACATCCCATCAGAATTAACTCTGTGGAAGTTTGTGAGATTGCCCGCTTAGAAAAATTATATTCTTTTAGTTATATTTGTGTCATGAAATCTGGTGAATCATTGTGAGGTCTGGCTGTGCCTGCTGGTGTAGATTCCCAGCATAGCTGCTTCTTACGTGCAAATGGGAGTAAATCCTGACTGGCATGAGGCATCTGTTCTGATACAATTGTGCCCACACTGGGAGCAGCACTGATGTCAGTATCTATGTAATAATTACACCCAAATACAAGAGAAGACCGAGTGACATAGAATCTGCATGCAGAGACAAAGCCTGAATTAATGCAGTTTATACTATTACTGACACTGTCAACCTGTCTAGCCCTCCTCCAGTAAGCTGCTTTCTGTCTGATTTATGTGCTTTTCGGTACTTGTGTACGAATTTCAGTTCAGCTGCTTGTGTGGATTCAGGTCACATTGCTCTATCACAGAATCACAGTATCAGTTATGTTGGAAGTGACTTTTGAGATCGAGTCCAACCTGTGACTGACCACCACCTTGTGCTAGACCATGGTGCTGAGTGCCACATCCAGTCTTAAACATCTCCAGGGACAGTGACTTCACCACCTCCCTGGGCAGCCCCTTCCAATGTCAAATCACCCTCTCTGGGAAGAAATTCTTCCTAATGTCCAACCTAAACATCCAGCTGAAGACTGTGTCTTCTTGTCTGATTGATAGTTCCCTGGGAGCAGAGCCCCACGTCTGCCTGGCTGGACCCTCCTGTCATGGAGTTGTGGAGAGCCAGAAGGTACCAAGTTCAGTGTAAATGGTTAACTGGATACGAGCCCAAACCAAAGTAATAGGAGCTTAAGGATGGTGTCTTCTTTGTTGAATATGCCCCAGATATTTGGCATAAGAATAACATGACCTCCCTTGAGGCCTCTTCCAACATTGGTTGAGCACTGCTGAAAATGATGCAGAGTTTATTTGCCTAACTAGAACTGGAAAAATTTAGCGTTTCTTTTAAAGTACTTCAAAATGTGCATGCCATACCTTCCCATAACCCATGCAGAGCCAGAGGCAAAGTCTGGGGACCTGGGGGCTTAGAGAGAAAATTGTCTGCATGTTATCTGCAGTGCTACAGAGTGGAAGTTTTCCTTAAACCATGGATTACACCTGTGAAAATTTCGAAATTCACTACTTTTCAACTACATTCCCTCTCTTCTTGCCAGGCTGTTTTGGTCATTGGTAGTGCAGCATTTAAAGCTTTAGTATTAAGTGGCAACAAGAGTGAGTTTACCAAGAGTTCTTAGACACCTGGAAGCCAGAACTGAGCCTGAAATTTCTCCTCCTTTTATGTAATATTGCTTTGTCTTTTTAGCTTGAAAAACTTCTCTGTTGGGAAGAAAACCACCTTTTTTCTTTTTTTTTTTTTTCTTGTGTTTGTAAAGAGATGCTCTGTCACAGTATCTGTGAACTCAGTGTGGTTTTCTTTGACTTCAGTGGGATTTGAATCCTGTGCATTTCCAAATTTGCCTAACCTGTCATAATCAGTGAACACTGCTGCTCTGAAGCCTCCTACAAGATGTCTCTTATTCAGATGGATTAATTATGAAGGGCTTAATAAAAGGAAGTCCTTATAGAAAGAGATCTGAAGTGAAGAAGAGAATCTTGAAAATGAAGGGGAAAAAGTTCTCTTTGATCATTTTGATAATAACAATTGTCATGCCTTGAAAATGACAATTTCATTCAACCACAATGAAATGTTGAAGTGTTCCAAATAGCATGGCCTCTACTTTTCCTTCTCATCCAAAAAATGTATATTATATGTACATTCAGACTAGCATTCTTCCCTCTGCTCCAACGGAAGCACAGAAAAGTTACTGCTGGTGATAAAAACACAATGTCTGACCAAAGCTGAAAGACAAAACCTGATGCCACCTGCATGGTTTTTGGAGACACCCCATATCTACGTGTGGGAGAAGTGGTTAAGTTGTTGGGATTTTGCACTCTCTCATATCACTGACTCTCAGCAGTCTCTGAGAACTGCTAAATGCTTGGTGTATTATTGGGTAACACACTATTAATTGTACTGCTTGACAGAGGTGGAATGAGGTTTCTTGTGTAACAACCTCATTTCTGTTAAGAGAGAGTATAGGACTGGCTTCAGAAAAGAAAGGTGATCTCTGGTTCAAGGACTGATCAGGAAGCTGAAGCTTTCTCAGTGCCTTGATTTACCCTCTGTAAATAAAGAGAATTTTCTGGCTTTCTAGTCAATGAGGAAGTGCTTCCACAGCATATTTTCAGTACCTACTTCGATGCAAGTGTGAGCATCGCTGAAATACAAATTTAACTAACAACAGTTAGCTACAGAAGGTATCCAAAACCCATTAAAGTCTGTGAAAATACTCCCATTGACCTTACCAGGTATTGGCTCGCTGTGCTTTTAACATCTTCAGCTGGAACCTTACACTGATGTTTTCATCCGGGTCCTGCCATTGGCGAAGGCGACTTTAACCGGTTGTTACCGCTGGGTGTAAAAATTTATTTTAATGATTTTTTTTTTATATATATATTTTTCTTTTCCCCTTCCCGGGCAGGATTTATGTGGGCATCATTCCTGTGATACCCTGGGAATGGCAGACGTTGGGACCATCTGCTCCCCCGAGCGCAGCTGCGCGGTGATTGAAGACGACGGGCTCCACGCAGCTTTTACAGTGGCTCACGAAATTGGTATGCAGTGCCTTTTCTGTTCCCCTGCCAAGCCAAACACTCGCAACAGCTGCATTAGGAACCAAAATACCCCGCAATTAATTCCAGATTTCCCCCGGCCCAGAGCCCCGCCTGGGGATTAGGGCTGTGTACATATGCACTTCAGGGTTAACTAATAAGGGATCAGAAGGCAGGGGAAGGCGCACAGTAGGTGTTTCCTCCCTGACAGTGGCCTTTCTAAGCAGCAGTTGAAGTGAAAATTCAAAGGCTGCTGCTACTGCCCAAAGATGTCAATGCATGGCCCTCCTGAGAAAGCTTTTGGCCCATCTGTTGTAATTTGCATGCATTTATTTATTGCAAAATAAGTCACATTTTTCAACTTGTTGCATGCGCTACTGCTAGGAAGCTTTTTGCCTTGTATTACCTGCAGAGAAGAGCTTTCGTGGCAAAAAACCAACATAATTCTAATATCTTTGTAAGTGTACGGAAATCTCACCTTTATGAATCCTGTAATAAGTGAAATAGTATTTAGGTGATAAAGGTTTGGTCGCAAAACCTGTTTAGCTTTGTTTCAGTTTCCACCTCAGTGGACAGCAATTAGATTAGGAGCCTTGCATGTACCCTTCAGAAGGGTTTAAGATAGAATCAGTGACAGAAGAAAGTTTGTGTCCTGGGATGTTGCATTTGTCAAGATAGATCCCTTCAGAGAGACTGCTGCCATCTTGATCATGTTTGATTTACTGATGTTTTGTGAACTGTGCTCACTGGAAATACATGTGCTATAAAGGCTGTTCACTTTGGGGAGTGAACAGCAATTTGAAAGTGGAGAATGTTCTTTTTTTTCTTTTTTTTTTTAAATATTCTTGGACGGAAATAACAAGGAAAGGAGGACTTTCACAGAGAGCCAGCTGCTGAATTGCCTTGTACCTCGTGCCAAACCAAAGTAAAGTTTGCTTTGGGAGTATCATTGCAGTGGTTCCATTTTCAAGGAGCTTGCAGGTAGAGGCTGAGATCTGAGTGCCTTATACATATGGCTGAGGAAACAGAGGTCACCAAGGATGGAAAATGACCTGGCTCTTCAGTCACAAGTGATCCTAACCCTGCTTCTCTTATAGCTCTACAAAGGAATTACAGTAGTGGATTGAGAAGGGATCAGGTGTTGCATGAAAACGTGAAATACTGTGGCAGGATGAGTCCCCAAAGCAGAAATTTTATTTTAGTAAGTAATAATGTCACAACAAAAGAAAAAGTCCTCTGGAATCACCAATTCAGTGCATTTGGAGATAGCTACATGGAATACAGATTCACATGGATTTGGATGTGGATGCTGTGAATGAGCCATCACAAGCTGGGATGTGTTAGATGGCAAACTTAGCCTGTCATTCAAAGCCAGAGTGCTGGGGACACTGCTTGTCTCCCCTTGCACCCAGAAGTGATGCCCCTGCTGAGGGTCAGTGGGCAGGGTTGGGTGAGGAGCCCTCCTGTTGATGGATCTGGTGCGTGAAGAGGACAGCAATGTCTTTCTTTCCTTGACATTTTATCAGCAATAAATACATTTTAAGGTAGATTAAAAATGAAAGAACACAGATCAGTAAAGATAGGGATGAGCAGCAAACATTCACATTGTTACCTTGAATTCCACACAGAGAAAATATAAGCAAAAGGGAATTATTTTTAGTGATCTAGAAGCACATTTTGGAGAAAGGCCATTTTCATACCTAGGCATTTACAGGAATCTCTAAAAACTATAATTTTCAATGTAAAAAAGGCATAAATTGAAATGAATAAATAAGAACCCTAATGGACATAAAACCTCTAGTTTGAGGCTGTTTAAAATAACATCCTTTTTTTTTTTCTCCTTACCAGAAGTTTTTAAGAAAGGAGGAGTGTCAAGTCACAGAATGATCTTTGTGTGTGTGGCCTAAAGTGGGAGAAGCTGAGAAGAAAACACAGCTTAAAATTGCTTGAGTACTTAAATTAAATCAAAGGTCAAAAAAGGATGAAAAATAAAAGTGTGGCATGGATACCCTTTAGTTAGGCACTTTGGGGAAAACCTTGCTTTATTTTATTTGGAGACCAGATTTCTTCCTACAGTCCAGAAATCTCCAAGTTCCCTCTGTCCTGTGGGCAGGGTGTAGCTTTAATTTTACAGTGGCTCAGTTGCACAGTCAGAGGGGATGCTCTGAGCCCGAGATGTTCTTTTCTGTCAGTGGGAAGGTCAAGGGGATCCACTGAGTGAAGGAGAGTCACTCTCAGCAGTTTTTGTACATGGGGAGCAGATGCAGCATCATTAACACGGACTTGATCCTCAGAGTGTCCTCACTGTGACTTCCAGGGGATCTGAACGCTCTTGTTTCCTCCCTGAAGGACCCAAGAGCATTTTCCAGGCTCGGGTTCTTTCTCTGGAAGGCAACCGAAGTAAATTGAACTGCATCTCAACCCGACAGGAGGATGCACAGCCCAGGGGCTCAGGTTGGATTGGTGCACAGGAAGCCAAAAAGCAGCTTGCTGCAGAATAAACCTGCTGCTTCTGTTGCCAGGTGTTCTGCCACATCACGTGTGAGATGTTTGTTTTATTCCTTTCAGATAAAATAGATGGATTTTGACTAGTAGTTTTTGAGGGAGAGGGAATAAATGAGTGCAACAGGCAAAACCTCCAAAGGCCTGTAAAGGAGAGCACAGGAAGGAATAGATGCAGCCAAATCCTTGGTACAACTGATTAGCTGGCAACAAGAGGTGGAGATCTTTATATAAAGTTTGATAAGGTAGGACCTGAATCTTGTCCTACTTGTATGTAGGAAAATCAGTAATAGCGTGTCTCCTATGTCAAATGAAAAAAAAAAAAAGAGGATAATGCAACAAAAAAAAAACAGAAAGAAACCTTGTAACTTTGAATGTGGTAATCCAGTTTCTCCTCAGAGTACAGGGGAGCAGTGCTAATATTATAAATGTTATTTTGAAATCATAGCCTGCCAAGACATCCAGCCACCAGCAGTAAATCCATATCTGGTTATTTTAGAGCAGGGGACATGCTGTTGTCAGTTGGGACAGCAGTAGCTTCATTTTCACAGAAATAACCCCCTGGATTCTTGCCTGAAATCATCAGTTCACCACCATGTTGTGGCATATGGATGCCTTTTTTTACTTCTAGCAGCTCCTTCAGCTACACCTCCACAGCTCTGCAGAGCTGTCTGAGCTTAGGCACAGTGTGGAGGCATTCTCCAAGCCTTTGTTATCAGCAGCCTGTTGTCTGTAAAAATGATGTTTCCTTGCTTCATGCACTTCCCTGCCTCTTGGGGACATGTGGAGGAGAGCATTAAAGAACCTGGGATGGCTCATAATCTCAGCAGTTATTTGATGTTTTTCATAGGGCAGCTCTATATTGCTTCTCTGTATATCCCTTATTAAAATAGCCACCAGGAAACAAAAACAATGCGAGTTTCACTCTGATAATCTGGACTTTTGGGTTGGAGATTTGTTGCTTTGACAGGGCTGAATTATAAACAAGTGAAGATAAGCACGATCCAGCACCAGCAACAGGCACAGTGAATCAGTTGGAGTTACAGTTAACATATTTTGTGATGGGATATATGCATGTTTTGCAGCCTGATGCTGTGTCTTGAGGTACAGTCATGGTCAGAAGTTTCTGCTGGAGTCCCACTGTGCTTTGGCACAGCCATCCCTCCACCTTAAACAGTTTGCCATCTACAAAAGCAAAATGAGAGGAGTTCAAGGGGATGTAAGTGGAGCTACTGCTTGTTTTATCAACAGGGAATTTCCCCAAATCACAAAGGGAATCCTGGGGAAAGCCAGGAATTAAACTTGAGTTTTGATCTAGAGTCTCTTGAGTTTTGATGTAGTCCTTAAATCCAAAAGCATCTTTCCTGCAGCCTTCAAGCAGGCAAAACTCCAGTTCAGCTCAGTGGGAGTTACATGGGTCTAACAGCTTAAATGATATCTATATTCTTTCCATCAATCTTGAGAAACTTACTGTTTTAAAAAGAGGCAACACAGCCTTTTTTCTCAGTGATAATGTTCATTTGACCTTTTGCAATGTTCCTACTCCTCTGTTACACAAACACTCTGGCATGCATTTACTCCTTCTGTCCTCCTGAGTAATATGGTTTACTGATGTTCTTTCCAAGTATTTTATTTTTAGACTATGGCTTTAGCATTGCTACGTGGAACTAATTAAACCTTTGTTCATTAGTTTCCTTTTATCTTTCACATGTGACTTTTGGGGAGGGAAGGCCAAAGGGCGGGATAAAAGCAGCCTTCAAATATGTTAAAAAAATCTCTGCAAAAATTTGCGTAATAAATCGTTCCCCGTGTCCACCTGGGACAGCACAAGGGGTAATGGCCTGAAATTGCAGCAGGGGAGATTTGCTTTAAGCATTAGCCAAAATCATCCAAGCAGGACAGTTGAGGGCAGGACTGAAGGGCTTGGGGAGGCTCCGTTTCTTGAGGTTCGCAGGAGCCAGCTGGCTAAAGCAGCTGTGGCTCAGGGGATGCTGATCCTACCCCAGAGGGCAGAGGGATGCACAGGATGCCTGTTCAAGGTCTCTGCTCAGCATCATTTTCTGTGGTTATGAGGAGTTATCACAACATCCTCCACAGCTGGGCTGCGTAATGCCTGAAACCAAGGGACTGAACGAAACTAAAACTAAAGAAAACTAAAGAAACTAAAGAAAATCGTGGGATGGTTTGGAAGAGGCCTTAAAAATAATCCAGTCCCACCCCAGCCATGGACAGGGACACCTTCCACTATCCCAGGTTGCTTCGAGCTGGCCTTGGACACTTCCAGGGATGGGGCAGCCACAGCTTTTCTGTACCAGGGCCTCACCGCCTTCACAGCCAAGAATTTTCTTCATATATTAAGTAGTGAGTTCGATACCAAATCTTTTCCAGCATGGCATCATTCTGTGGCCTCTGCCACCACTGAGAACAAAAGTGTCACGAGCACCATCAGCAGAATGTATTAGAGAGCATCATTTTCTGTAAAAAAGCCATTTTAGAAGGGAGGTATCGCTCCTGGCGTCTCTACTTGTGTGGTTCACTGAAATATATCAGAATACCCTGAACTCTGAGTGGATTGGAGCTGTTTATTCAGAGCCTGAGCTGTGTTTGAGCTGCAGGCCACTGAGGAAGGAATACCGTGTCTAACTTACAGCAAACTCTGATTCTGACTTCTCCAGTATCAAATGAAACTGAGAACAATGTGTGTGATACGTAAAGGAGTCTTCCTTTTGATGTCCGTAGAAGAGTCAAAAAATACTCCCACTCCTTGTTTTACCACATGTGCTCATTTTGTGTACACTCAAAAGTAACTAAATACAGCCATTTTTCTTTGCCGTGTTCTGCTGAACATGCAGCCCTTTGATTTCCAGGCTGTCAAGATAAAGCAGATAAAGACAAGCTTCAGACCTGACAGCTACAAATCTCCTGTAGCCTTTCATTTCAAGGGGGATACATTGCCAAGGGCACAGAGTCTCACAGCCACATGAGAAAAACAGTGGAGGTCGTCTGAGTCTCATATTACGTTTCCTTTGTGACAGATGAAGTTTAGGCAAATATCCAGGTAGTCATAATTAGGCAGATTTGCTTTCTTAAAACAACAGAAAAACAGAGTACACTCATCCAAGTCTTCTCTGCTGACATACATCAGGAAAATTGCTTGATTCCTTCTCTTTGAACCTTTTTTCAAAGTTCTGTCTTAACTTTTGCTTGCAAAAGCTCTCAAATTAAGTCTTCATGAACATACCCCTTTCGATTAAGAGAAAAGATGGGCAGACAAAGCTAAGCCTTCACAAGAGCTGAAGGTGGGGCAGAAAATGAAGCTGATGCCTCGAAAAGCAAACATCACCTGTCTAAAAGGTTGCTGGTTAAAATTTTGAATAAAAATTCTTAGCTTGCCCAGCAATATTTTTATTAATTTGTAATGTTATATAAAATATATTATCGTTCCACATGCAGCAGACATGGTGCTTAAAGCAGATTGTAAAACACTGTGTTTTGCCTAATATTTCACAGCAGTCATTATCAAAAAATATGTTAAGGACATGATTTAGTGGTGGATTTGGCAGTGTTAGGTTTATGGTTGTGCTCAGTGGTCTTTTCCACCCTAAGTGATCTCTGATTTTATGATCCTAAGAGAAGTTCAGCGTTCAGCCTGGGCCTCCAGCCTTCCAGACTGCAGAGAAAGTAGGGATTGCTTTCCTCCTTGGCAGGTAGATAATACCAATACAACCATGAAGTTTTTGTGGGGAAGAGACTTCTGGTACAGCGAGGAAGGCAGAATTGCCCAATAAACAGGCAGCAGGCAAAGCAGTTTTTACATTCTTGCACTGTGTACTCCCACAGAGTTCATTCATTTACCAAGAGCTGCTTTCAATTACATTCTTTCCAAGTTCCTCTGAGTTGAACAGGTGTGAAATAGGTGTCACCATCTCCCACTTCTTCTTCATTAAAATGAATATTTCTCTCCTGCATGCCCCATTAATTAGTGCAGCAGATGCAGTGTGGGCCTCCAAGGCCACATTTTTAATGATTATTTCAGCCTGTGTGGACACTGTGGTCTCTGACTGCCTGGCCCACATTGGCTGGGCAGAATCTTGCCTGGGAATTGCCTGTCTGACAGGGGTGATGTGTCTGTGATCTCCCACGAGTCTGTTACAACAAGCCAGCTCAGCACAGGTTTGTTTTGTGTAAAGTCTGCAGCACTGGTGGGTGAATGTCTGATTGGGGCTTTTTTTTTATGTCTGCTCCTAAGAAGAAGCTGCACTCCAGACTATTGTTTCATTGAGTCTGAAGAACTCTTTTAAGCCAGAGATATTAAAAACTGCCTCTGGGCTGGAGATTTAAAAGAGAGAGTGATTTTTTTAAATCCTTTTTCTTTCATAAGTGGCTGATAGCAGTCAAAGGAAAGAAAATCAGAGGGAAAGTTCAAGAATTAAAAAAAGAGAAATAGCCAGTTTTATATTCTATGCAATGTTTTTGTAAGCTTGTGTAATTCACATAACTTCTGTTTATGAAAACAGCAGCTTTATTAATTGTTATTGCTTAGGTCCATCATGACTTCAAGAGGATTCCTGAGTGATACTAGCATGAAGTTCTTAAGAAGGAGTCACATACTCACAGGAGTTAGAAAAACAGCCCATGCCAGAAGAAATGGTTTTATTGTGACAGAGTTCCCACATGCAATCTTTGTTCAGCAGAAGGGAGAGCAGGAGGCTAATGCAGAAGGTCTGGGCTGGTGATTAGCCCGAGGAATGTTGAGCCAGGAGCTTCCTGAACCCTGATCCCATGAGAGCCACTGACTCACGGGGTAACCTGGGGCAAACCTCTTGGCCTTCTTTTGCACCCCAGTTGTCCCAGCTGGAAATTCGGTGAAAGGCATGACCTCACTGGCAAACACGTGCTTCATCCGAGCTGAGCTGCTCTAAGAAAACAAATTACAATGCCTCCAGCATTTTTTAGCCTGCTGTGTCACCTTGCATGTGTCCTGTGGTCAGATGGAGTGCAAGAGCTGCTCTTTGACGTGCTGTTCAAGTTCTTGTCCATAAATAGGATTGGTGGCTTTTTTCCAGGAGACCCACCTTGGTTTGTGCTTTAGCAAAAGCTGGGGTTGGCCTGCTGTACGTTGTGGATATTTTCTGTTTTCTTGTTTCTTACGCTTGAAATACCAGTGAAAAATGTCTGACAGTAGAGTAATTTTGCATGCTGTTCACTCAGAGAACCTCTGCAGATAGTCTAAAACTGCACAGTAAGAAAAATCAGAAATACCCAAACTTCAGCAAGCGTTTGGACAATGCTGTCAGGCACAGGGTGGGATTCTTGGGGCTGTCCTGTGCAGGACCAGGAGCAGGACTTGGATGGTCCTTGTGGGTCCCTTCCAGCTCAGGATATTCTGTGCTTCTGGTTTGCTTCCCAGTGCTCCTGGGAATAAGAGAGCTGCTTCACCACACATCCAGCACAGCTCTGGTGCACTCCTGCTTTCCCTGCAGAGCTCTTTTATGTCCTGATCCCTAGAGAGGATGAAAGTTTTACCTGACTTGTCACAATTTCTCTGCAGTATTCCCACCTTACATTAGGGATACACCCCCCATTCCTACAAGGTGTAGGTATCATTTTTGAACCCATTGCAGGTATTATTTCCTGCTGGGCTATAGCAGGTGTTGGCCTTCAGCAGGGAAAGCTGTGAGGGGAGGATGTCACTCCATTTAGGTCGTTGGTCTTTTTGGAGTTTGAGATGAATTTACAAGGCCGCCTCCTCCTTGGCTAGAAGAGGGCAAACCTGGCCTCCTCTCCATCTGTTTCCTTCACCATTTCATGCATTCCTACAGCATAACTTAACTAAACACCATCCTGCTGGTAAAATTGTATTATGTCATTTTCACTCAGTGGGAACTGTCAGCACCAGTAAGATGCTTCATTAACTAGAAAACAGCAGATGATCTACAAACCCATTCTCCATCAGTCATCATTTTACACAGCTGCTGGGAGCCTTTTCTTTTTCTTCAATAGCCTGGTTTGACGTTCGTAGCCGTACAAAATGGGGTGGGGCTAAAATTGGCATTGTTTTTAAAAGCCTTATTTGTAAGATTTGTATTCCTCGAGTCTTCGCTTCTGTCCAGAGCTTTCTCCAGAGCTCTGCTTCCATACAGGGTCACTCGAAGGATCAACCTTTCCACTTTGGAAGGGAAGCACCCCACCAGAAAATGCCAGAAACCACCCTAATGTCATGTAATAACACCAGCACGGTCATGCATGTGAGGGGTGGTGGGGAGAGACTTCTTGAAGTAGGAAAGGCAGTGTCCCTTCCTTAACTTCTGGATGCAAAAGGATGAAAGGCACAGGTGTTGAAGGACTTTGCTGTTCTCACTTCCGTGCTAAAAAGAGCAAAACTTAGCCAGGCAGTATTTAGAGATTACACAGTCCTGTGATATTTTGAATTTTGATTCTTTTTAATGAAATGCAAAACCAGGTTTCAGCATCACTGGGAGTTTGTCATATGCTTTAATCACTTCTAAGTCTGATCACAGTGCCTTAAAAGGCAAAGTTAGGACAGGGAGAAATTTAGGTTGTGGTAAGAATTAGGAATTTTAGCTCCATAAAATCCTTTGAGAGTTGCATTCACAGTGTTTGTAAGCGTGCATACGAAGTTAACTGGCAAATCAGTATGGAGAGCTAAAATTCATGTATTTAATACTATTATCCTCACTAACATCACTGGTGGCTAATTTAGAAACTCAAATACCGACAATCAGAATTACGTATTTTGGAAATTATTCGCTACTTACTGCTTCTTTCCTTGTCATGATGGTTTTTTAAAATAATTTCTGAAAATTTGAAACATAACTAGGGAGATTCACAAACACTTTGGGAAGCTTCTCCTCCAAAAGGCTGAAGTCTGCCAAGTAAGTGACTTAGTTCTCGTCGTGCACTGGAACAATGGCCTGATTTAATATGACAAAGTAGACGCTGCTAATGAGGTGTGTCCTCAGCTCACCCCATTTATCACTGTAAAGCATAGAAGTTATGCTGCTCTCTAATTAAAGGTGAATTCAGTAGCCTGACACTTTCCAGGAGATAACCCTGTTTCAGATTCCTCTGCTTTTGCCAAAGTATTTGGGATGAAATGTTCTGTGCTGAACAGTGGCCTGAGAAGCATTTCATTTTATTTATTTACTCTGAACTTCTCCACAGAGGCTGTCCAGCCTTTTTCTGAGGAGGGAGGCTAAACTGCAACAGTGTTATGAAGAAATCCTCAGTTTCTCTGCTCAAAGCAAAGAGCTTGAAATTTGCCTACAAACTTCCTCATGTATATATTTTATTGTCTCTATGAAGGAGAAAAAAGAAAGATGTCATAGGTAGCAGAAAAACTCAAGAGCAGCCCAAGCTGGAGAAGCATGAACAGGCCTGTGAATATGTGCTCTGTATTAAGTATTTAATTGTGTACTTACATGGGATGTCCTTAGCAGAAAAGGAACACTTCTGAAGGGTGAAGTGCAGTTATGCAGTAAGGGATTTGTCTGGAGAACAAAACTGCATCTTACATGGGGGAAGTGCTGCAGAGTGGTACCAGAGGCTGTGACAAGCTGGAATTCTGCCCTGCAAGACTGAAAGCTTCGTGTCACAGAGTTCTAGGTAGTTCTGAATGGTGCTATAAAATGCTGAGCATTCTGAAAAATTATGTTCCTGAGTTGGTGGTGTGCACCCAGCCATCATTCATATCCCACACTGAACCAGTGCTGAGTGCCGTGGGATGTTACTCAGCCAAACTCTTTGGATCAACGCTCCAGCTTTTTTTATTCACCCGGAGCTGTTTAGTACCAAGGCAATGACTTCAAAATGAAACTCCTTTTCCACTGAGAGACCCTCACTGCCTTATTTCACAAGCCTTCTGCAGCGAGGTAATTTCCACTGTGAGCAGTCTCGCATCAGTAAATACAAAATACAATGTATTAAAGCCCGCTTCCAGAGAATTTGCTCTGTAGCTTAGAAGTGATGCACTGATTATTTGGTTACTCTGTCAGAAGAATCCATCAGTTTGAAATAATAATCTTAGCAGTGAATTGTTTTGCTCAGCACCAGCATTTGTCTGAAATGAAACAAAGCTGTTGTCATGTCTTCAGAGCAAGTCTTTATGTAGTGCTGTATCAGATTGAAACTTGACATGCACCTCCTGATACTCAGCCGTGTCTCAGTGCAGCATAAAAACAGCATTATCTGGCCTTATACAGGAAGTATCACCAAAGAAAAATGGTTTTACCTACCCGGAAAAAAAAAAAAGGCTAAATCTTGCAGAATGTATCCCTTTCAGGGCATAGGGCTTTTTTTCTGCAGTGGCTTTGATGGGTGGTCTTGTCCTTATTGTTAAAGCATTCTTGGTTTAGCCCTGCATATCTTATTAATCAACTTCTGGCTTAGATTGAACATTTTGAGCATTAAGTTCAGGCTTCAGCTGTCTGCAGCTTTATTCCCATTCATTCTTCTACCCTTTGTTTAGTTGCATCATAAATGCTTTTATTTTTATCTGTTTAAAAAGATGTAGCACCTTTCTAGACACTTGCAGAACATTTTCACAAAGTTCTTCTTGCTGAAGATGATGTGGAAAAACAGTAAGAAGTCAATTGTTGATAAATATAAACGAGTACAGTTCCCTTCCCTGACACGACTGTGAGCTCCAGCTGGTAAACTGGATAGTCATATAATTTTATTTATTTGTTTCGTTTCCACAGGGCACTTGCTTGGGCTTTCCCATGATGACTCCAAGTTCTGTGAGGAGAACTTTGGCTCCATGGAAGACAAGCGCCTGATGTCCTCCATTCTGACCAGCATTGATGCTTCAAAACCCTGGTCCAAGTGCACCTCAGCAACTATCACAGAATTCTTTGATGATGGCCATGGTATGTGTTATCACTCTTTGTGTCAGCTGCGTGGTACTTTTTACTGTGAGTCTATATTTTTTAATAAGAACCTTTTATGGCAGCTTATTTGCTAAATATAACATTTACCCCTTGGGGAATAAGGACAAAAATTTCACTTTCCAAAAGTAGAAATAAAAAAGCATAGTCTTCACTCTTTAATGAATTCTAAAGTCTTCACTGTGCTCCCAAAGCAACTGCAGTTATTAAACAAACCACTCAAATTCCAAAATGCTGAGATAAAAATGACATAATTGAGTGAATGGATCAAGTTGTTATGGTAACCAAAATGCATATCGCGAAAAAGTATGGTGTGTCTCCTGGATGTAATGGTTTGCTTTTAAATATTTTGTCGGCTGATTCCAGTGCTCTCTGAAATATTTTTCTCTGAATGACTTAATTTTTTCTCTCAATTTTATTAGATCCATTAATCTGTACTATCCTGTTTTATGGTCTATATTGCTCTGGCATTGATTTAATATTACCAAATTAGTTTCCACAAATGAAGAGAACTTTCCCTTTTGAGTTACTGAGGTAACTCTCCCACCATCCATGAATGACCTCTCAGAGACTGAAAGGAACTCTGGACTGTTCTTTCCTCAGGTCATGAGTAGTTATCACTCTGGTGTGTAGTCTTCAAGAGTAATTGATATGATGGAATAATTCATAGAAAATTGGAACCTCTCATCATATAGGTCCATAGTCCACTGGAAATTTTTTTTATTTCTGATGTTATTGGTGTGATTTCAAATATATAATGTTTAGGGAATCTCTTACATCTTGATGGATCAGCCCTTCAGAGACCTTTTCTAAGTAATAGTCTTCTTTTCTGTAGAAATTTATAATTTCCCGGTTATTTATTTTAAATCTCAGATCTGTCCTAACAGAACGCAAACGCCATCCATGGAGTAGAAATGAAAGTCAATGATTTGACTTCAAATGATTCGGAGATTTGATTTGACAATGGCCTCAGCAGCACTGGGTGCATGAGTGGTGCTGAGCGACACCATAAACTCATTTTCCTCAGCAGTGGAACACCTGACAGCTGAGTCCAGTGTAGACACCAGCATTACATAAAGTCAGCTGAAGAAATCCCAACAGAAATGTCTCGTCCAAGGTCAGCCAGGGGGCTGGGGAGGATCAAGGTGCTGATTCCCTGTCTCCTGGGGCCTGCTCTGAGAACAATAAACAGCTTTGTCATGATATCACCATTTGTTTTACACTCACGAGATGGACCCCAGACAACAGTTTGACATTTAGGAAGAAAAGGCTCGGTTCGTGTGCAGAGGAGAGTGACATTTATATCCATCTGCTTTTAGCAAAGCCTTTCCAAAGGTACTAATTGCCTTTATTGTCATGCCAACCACCAGGCTATGGGATGGTTGCTTGGGACTTACTGTGTTCAGTCCCAGTGCTCTGTGCAACCTGGAACAAGGACTGTTTGTATTTTAATTAATTTATATCCTGCTTATCTGCTTCCTGCACAGATCTTGTTCCGCCTTTTTTTTTCCCCACAAGATATATTACACATAGCATTGAGGGAGATAATGAGATGGCTTAATTAGCACTGTCATCAGCCAACAATGTTGCTCTGTTCCGGGGCACAAAGATGTTCTTTGGTGCCCAGGACAAAAAAAAAATGGGAATAGCAGTATATACATGCTCTGGATGTTGAAATGTAACGCAGAATTGAAGGCCTCTCTGCCCTCCCAGCCAGGGGCCCACTCTGTCGTTTCTGACCATGACAAGCAGGAGGCTGGAGCAGCTGGTGGCAAAAACACCTGCACTTCACTGCAACCTGTCCAAACACAGACACTGCTACAGTCTACCCATATAAAGATGGGTTTTCGTCCTATGGGAAATCCCTAGGGGCCTTCCCTATCTTCAGTTTTGAATTTGTCATCTGAGAGCAGCTGGATCACCCGGCTTTGGAGAAATTACACACCTTTCCTCAGTTAAGGAGACGTTTGGATCTCCTTCCCCTGTGTTCTGGAGGGGGAAAAATGCTATATTTGCTGTGTAAGCTTGTGAAACCTGTTTGTTACTCACATATGAATGGGTTTTAACTGAAATAATTGACAGATGAGTATATGCAAGGCTGAGACTTTCCTTTCCTTTTTCTCTAAACTTGTATTTCCAGTCAAAATGAAGCGTTATTATGGTGTTTTAAAATACTGAGTAACAGCTCTGCTTGGGAGTTTGATAAACTTCAGTGTAGGTACAAAAGCAGTGTATAAACTAAATATTGACATGCTACAGCCTTCCCATCACTGCCCTCACATTGTAGTGGCTTCCTCCCTCCTCACAAGGCATATGAAGGAGGATTTCCACTGTTTTTAATTTTACAAAGTGTATTTTTGCCAGAACTTAGGAAAATCATGTCCAGAAAATCGTGGAAAAAAGATAAGTGCTTCCTCTCTCCTTATCATGTCTCTAATATTTTACACTACAACAACCTTTGAGTGTTAAGAGTACTTTTAATTATCTCATGACGGCTGGCATTGGCACACCTTGTCTGCGTGAAAAATTCAGCATAATCCAAATTAAATATAAGGCTAGGGTAAATCAGGGTCAGCAAATGGAACAGGTTTAACAACACAGAAAGTTTTTGGTTGCAAGTCATCATGCAGAAAGAATTTTTGGCTAATTTGGCTAATTGGCATTAGTCTTTAGAAGGACAGAAGAACAGTTGCAGTAAGTGTGTGTTTTGGAAGGAGAACTCAAGCTATTGAGAAATGGGGTATTTGGTTTGCTTAAATTCCCTGCCATAGCTTGAAATTCTATTCCATTTTGTGTAAATAGTGAGGGTTTTATAGATAGGCTTTTTTCAGCCATGATGCAAGCGAAGAACACTGGTGTGGGTTCCAAAGTGAGGTAAATTGTGGTGAGTTATTTTGGCTGAGGATGAGTGAAGCTTGCCCAGACCACATATCCCTTTCATGAAGTGTAAAAGAGGTTACACTGAATAAATAGTTCTGCATGTCAACAAGTGAGGTTTTCAATAGTAAAAAAACCAGCTATCAGAAGATAGCTAGAACATAAATGTTAATTCTCAGTTTTAGAGTGTGCCAGACAAATCTTGACCACTGCAGACCTTAAAACACATATACAGATCTTTACATTTATGCAGTTTTTTCTTCCTGTTATTTATGGTTTTCTGTCTAAAATAGATAGCCCTTTTCAAACTAGTTCCATAAGCAGCCAAGTGTCATTCCTTAGAAGAAAAGTCCATTCCAGCTTTAGTGCCAGCATTAGTTTTGATATGCAGCTTATATTTTTCCTTTGGCCTGGTAGAATTTTTTATTTTTCGTTCTGTTTTGTTTGGGTTTTTTGGCCTCTTAGCTACAAGTCTGTGTTTTTTTATTTTTCTGGCATCCCCTTAGAAGCTTTACTATTTTTGACATCCTGATTTAAAACTCAAATGACAACTGTGCTTACTTTGAGCCTTGCTTACATGAGTCTTGCTCGCTTCTTAAATCACAAACCGATAAACAGCGTGGAATGTGCTCCGAGTCATCTCATAAAGGAATGAAAGGCCAGAGGGACCTGAGTAAAATTTACACCTCAGGGTGGGAATAGGCAGCTCAACAGTGGGGTGAGAACACTGTGGCAGCAGTTTGACCTTGTGCAAAACCTGGTGTCACCTCAGAGCCTTCACGTCACCATCCTTTGAAGGAGGTTCGCCGTCACCTAAACGACTTCGCAGCACTGCAGGGAAAACTGGGAAATAGCAATAAATAACGGAGTAAATAACAGCTTGGCTTGCTCTTCTAGGGAACTGCCTGCTGGACCAGCCCAGGAAGCACATCGTGGGCCCCGAGGAGCTGCCGGGACAGACGTACGATGCCATCCGGCAGTGCAAGCTGGCGTTCGGCGCCGAGTACACGGTGTGCCCCGGCATGGACGTGTGCTCGCGCCTCTGGTGCGCCGTGGTGCGCCAGGGACAGATGGTCTGCCTCACCAAGAAGCTGCCCGCCGTCGAGGGAACCCCGTGTGGCAAAGGAAGGATCTGCCTCCAAGGGAAATGTGTGGACAAAACCAAGAAGAAATACTACTCAGTAAGTTACCGGCCGTGACCCCGAGGGGAATTTTGAAAGGTGATCCCTCAGAGGTGCTGATTTTTGTGGGAGTGAAACGGGCTTTGTGGAAGTCAGCTTGAAAGCTGCCTTGTTTTTTTAGCACGTAGTCGGGGTGTTGTTGGTGAGGGATGTAGGAAAAATGCTGCTGAGGTTCAGGAAGTGTATTTTCTTCTTTAAGGAAGGCCTTCATTCCTGGAAAACTGGGAACATCCTTTCAGGGGAGGTGATTTGACCATTCAGTAAATGACAATTATCAGGACGTGGCTTTCTGACTTGGCGTGGAGAGCAAGATAAATCACATCTCCACATTTAATTTACAGCCCCCAGGGCCCTAATTCAAATGAAGAAAAAGGCAGATGAAATTAATCCAGAATATAATTTCTGGATCAGAAAAGTTTGTGCTTCCAGAGAACCCCTGTCTACTTTATACATCTGAAGAGTCCCCATGCTCATGAGAGCTGTAAACTGCACAGTTCAGATATTTCTAAATTCACTGGGTAGACAGTAGCCCCTTCTGTTACACCCACAGAAGAGTTGTGGACTTGTAGAACTTTGTGAAAATATTTGCAAACTATGGGAGCCATTCTAATGAAGCTACAGCCTTTATAACACCCTTTTTTTATGGATTTATATACTTCTACGTGATACTGCAATACTATAGCCAATGTAGCAGAGTTGACAACTCCACCTCTTGCCAGTAATTCCAAGCAATACCTACACATCACAATAGTTGGATTTAATTAATCTCAGATTAGCAGTATGGATATATCCTGGGAGCTGAAGCCCTTGGAGCCAGTTCAAGGGGCCTTTTTGGTACGAACAGCAAAAAATAAGAGAGCAGCACTGAAACTGTGGCAGTCTTCCATGAAGAGGCTGAAGGCGGCTGTGTGGAGCAAGGCCCAGTATTGGCTTTGCACCCACAGTGCAAACGCAAATAAAAGATAGAAATTAACTTTGCTGGGAGAAAGAAGTTTCCTGTAATCCCTGATAAAATGGCAAAGGAATTGCCTTCAGCTGAGGAAAGCATTAGCAGTGACTTTGAGGTAACAACTCCATTCGCTCTTGGATGACGAACTCACCTCCTGCCGTTCCATGTGTTTTTCAGGCTTCAAGCCATGGCAACTGGGGGTCCTGGGGACCCTGGGGACAGTGCTCTCGTACCTGTGGGGGGGGAGTTCAGTTTGCCTATCGTCACTGCAACAACCCAGCCCCCAGGAACAACGGGAGATACTGCACGGGCAAGAGGGCCATCTACCGCTCCTGCAACGTCACTCCCTGCCCCACCAACGGTGAGTGCCCTCCTGCTCCAGCCCTCCCTTCACAGACTCTAAATGCTGATTATCTGCCTGAAACCACACAGCAAAGGCCCACTGTCATCTCCCCAAAATATATTTATCAAGGCAAGACATTCATCATTAGTACAATATCCTAATTCTTCACCCACACTTCACCCTGGACACCATAGAGAAAGGACGCTTGAGTGAAAAAAAGTCAGTCCTCTAAAATGGAACATAATGCAGACTTCAGGCCTTTAATGCTTGCTATACCATGGGGAGATTTCCAAGCTAAAACAGTAGAGGAATTGGAAGGCCAGTTCTAAGTAAAGAAGTGGCATGACATAACTTAAAAATGATATAGGAAAGAAATCGGAATAGTGGATGGACATAACGGTATTTGCAGCATGGTCTGAAATAGCCTCTGATGATGTGAATAATCCCACAGCTAAATCCTTTCGACAAGAGCAGTGTGAAGCAAGGAATGGCTATCAGTCTGATGCAAAGGGGGTCAAGACTTTCGTGGAATGGGTCCCCAAGTACGCTGGAGTACTGCCTGGAGACGTCTGCAAGCTCACCTGCCGAGCCAAAGGAACAGGCTATTACGTGGTATTTTCTCAGAAGGTAATGGCAGCTCCAGTCATGGTTTCATGCTCCAGTTTAGAAGTCTCCCATATTTTAGAAGTCCTTCCCTACAACCAGGGAAAAGAAGTTAATCATATGACTCAAAATTTAACTGTGATTGGATTAAATGGTTCGATCCAGTGGTTGTACATTAGGGCCAGAACTGGCCTCTAAAATGAGAGAAGTTTTTCCACTTCTCAGTATGTGAATGCATGAAAAATATGGGCATCTCTGCACTAGTTTCTGTTCAGCAGTGGATAAAGGGGTTTCTGCCTGAAGTTTTCTATCTTTCTGGGGTTTTCTGGAGGAGAAAGAGTATTAGGAGAAAAGAATAAGTCTAACCCTGAACTGTGTTTAAGGAGTCCAGAGTAACTCTTACAGAAGCAATTAATATAGGATAATTAGCCAAGTAGTAGAGATGTGACTTGTGGTCACTTCTATCAGATGCAATCCAAGCTCAGTTACCTGTCCTTGCGTTTGTCCTTTTGCTAAATTTCATCTGCTTCCGTGCCAGCAATGTTAGAGAAGCTCAGTCTGGTCTGTCAGGGGAGGCGACCTGCTCTGAGTTGGTGACTTAAATAAGGAACGGGGTTTTGCCAGGTGGATCCTCAAAGGCAAATTTCTGTGGCAGTTTGAACCAAGTTTTATTTGCTTGCCCAGGTCGCTGATGGCACGGAGTGTCGACCCTACAGCAACTCAGTCTGTGTCCGAGGGAAGTGCATCCGAACGGGCTGTGACGGGATCATCGGATCCAAGCTCCAGTATGACAAGTGTGGGGTGTGTGGAGGAGACAACTCTAGCTGCACAAAAGTCATGGGAACCTTCACCAAAAAGAGGTACTGATCTCAATATTAAATGCATCTTGTTGTGCAGATAATAACTCTGCCACATGCTGCTTGCTTTCTGTCTCTGACTGTAATTTGCTTTCACATGGGGAAAAAAACACATTGCCTGTAGATTATTGCACTTTCCAGATGTGTGCAGCTGGCTCCTGGCATAACCCTGAAACTGGCAAAGCATCAACTGGCAAAACACTGCACCCAGCTCATTTCTGACACAAAGTGCCAGTGATGCAGGTGAGCATCAACAGGAGTAAGGCATAGCAACTCATGCCACCTGCAAATCTTGCTGTGTCAGATGGATTGAGGTTCCTAGAGGACAGAGAAAAAGAGAGGAGTGAATCAGTAAGTTGCTGGGATCAGAATTATCTGCATCTCTCTGAAATTTTGCATTTCCCACTTGTTGCTGCATTAGCAAGTTACACCCTGAGAATGCTTTTTCATCTCATCTATTTTGAGTGACACTGAGGACATCCCACCTGATTTTTTGATACACATTCTTTGTATAAGTAGTGGAGAGAAGCAGGCAGCTGTAAACACCTTCCTAAATAGCTGAGAGAGATTATACCCTAAAATTACCTTTTCCCGCTGCTGAGTATGTTTAGGTAAATAGATGAGATATCAGAAGTATCATAGGCGTACTCATGGCTATATCCCTTCATATCCCTTCATGTCCATTGGCATAATACCAATCTCCAGATGGATTTTTTTAAAGTCAAAATATTTATAGCAGTTACCCATGAGACATTTTTCTGTCAGAATTCACCTTTTAACTGTAGTAAAACTTAATACAAGTAAAATAAAAGGAACCATCACCATGGTTTTCTCTCACCCCACTGGGAGAGCAGTGCTGATAGACCATTCTCAAGTAAGTCCTTTCTGTCTGAACTAATTTTTTTCCCTCTTCAATTGTTAAAGATTCATAGAAAAATTGGGATTTTTAATCATCATTTATACAGATGCTAAGGTCTCAAAGGACTGATCTACATATAGAAACTTTTAGTTGACGATTTCTGCTCAGAATCAGTGACTGCATTAAACATCTTTTATATATGGACTTGATTTTATTATATATCTTCCAAATTCTTACATAGCATACTGAAAGCTATGAGAAGTTGAAATCTGACTCCTGAAATGCCCTTTTATTTCTATACATTTCAACAGACTGATTAATAGCAGTTAAAAATGGCTTGGAGAGTGAATTTATTCTAAAAATAAACATAACTAATCTTCCTGGTAAACCAATGATTGCTCACCTAACGATGCCAACACACCTCTGCCAAAAAGAATGGCTTTCCATCCAAATTAGTAATTATGTAAACCAAATCTTTTCCAATTTGTAAATATTGGAATGTCTGGGATGTCTAAATGAAGATGACAGAGGGAGATGTATTTCATGTGATTTGGTAATCGTCAAGCTCCAGGAAAAGTGTTAGAGGGGCTCCATGAATTTCAGGGAGGCCAGATTTGTATAATAGATACACTTGGAAATGGAGAGATTTATTATAATTATCTCTGTGAAGTTACCATCTTACTCCTCAAATCATGCCTTTCAGTGTCATGAGACTGGCCAGAGGGTAAAGTTATGTTCTAATATGATTTTGATTGGATTTTGGACTGATGATTTATTTTTACTGGAAAAGTTGTTTTAGGCGATTCTTCTCTGCGACTAATTGACGTTAAAATAAACCCCTGATTAAAATAGTGAAATCTTAATTGTCTGCAAACTGTTTTTACAGTTTTGTGTGAAAGGGCAGTGCTGGTAGGAAAATCATCTTTCCTCCACTGAAAAATGGCAGCTGCCTTGTTGCTGTCCACTCTAAACTTTAGCAATCTGTACATTAAATGTACAGGGAAATTTAAATGTACAAGGCAAAACTAATATTTCCCACTGTAGACAACCGCCATAACAACATTTGTTTGTAGTTTTTTTTCTTTTAAAGCAGCCAGAACAGAATCTTCTGGGAAATTTGCTTCCTAAGATTTTTGTTTCAAAAGCTGTAAAGCCAAATTATTAGAAGTTGAGAAAGAGGGGAATTAATCTGCACATGCTTCTCTGTGCACATGGAGCGTTACAGCTCTTCGTGCAGACAACTTGAATTCTCCAGGACTGCTTGTAGGTTTTGAATAAATGATTTTGTAACTTTAATGACAGGTTTGAACTGAGTTATTCTGGCAACTCCTGTGTAAAAGTATTTGTGCAGTGCTGTAGAGCAGAGTCCCCAGCCTGGGACTCGCACCATATTCCTCCAGCTTTATGGAGGTGCTAAATCAATGGAGTCTGAAGTCATTGTCCCATAATGGAAATAGCAGGGGAACAGCACAAACGTTTCATCTGTAGTATGTACAGTCTCTACTTGTGCAGCCAAAAGTTCTCAAAATTAGCAGCCTGTTCTTTAAACAATCCCAAAGGAGATGCCATCACTTTTATGTATTTTTAATTTATTTTCTCATTAAACCTTTCAGATATGAGGTACTTGCAGTATGGCTTTGTCACGGGTTTAGGAGTGAAAACACATCTCCAAAGTCCAGCTGGTAGCTTATAGCTATGTAAAGCCTTTAGATTTTCTTCTGTATATCAGTAAAGTTAAAATAACATACTTGAGATAGTGATAAATTCCAGCACACTTGCAGGTTTTGAATGCTTGTCACTTTTGGTAAAAGAGTTTAATCTCTTTTTCTAAATCCCAGTTAAGATGCTTCATAAGTAGTAGAGAACTCCGTGATGGTACACATGAAGCCTTTGGGTGCCCCTCTTATTAGACACTTGACGATTAATCTTTGGCTTTATGAATTTCAAAGTAAACAAATTTTTTCTCAGTGACCAAGATTATTTTTAAATGTTCCCAAGGTACCTCTACCCAGCTGTTCCTCTGCTCATGCTTCCCTTAATCATCATTATAGCAAAGACAGCAAGAAACAGCTGTAACCAATGCATATCTCATTATCTTTTCCTTGGCAGGCAGCGCGTGCATCATATTTCATATCTCCCACCCTTTGCTGAAATCTATAAGCTATCTGTTATTTTTCATCCCTCTGGTATCTGACCCACGTCAAACTGTCCCTAAAGCTAAAGATTAAGCAATCTGCAAGAAGCACAGTAGAAATTTCTTGGAGAACTTGAAGAACAGCACAGTAGGCCAAGAGAGGAACCTGGTTAAATTAATCTTAGGGAAAGTCCAGGTGGCCTGAACTGAAATCAATCAAGACGTTGTTGTCCGTAGGTTGGACTCAAAAGTCTGTTCCAGCCTGGTTGATTCTGTTGTTCTGTGTCATGCCAGTGACTTTGTGAGGCGTTGCAGTGAGACTCTTCCTTCTTTCCTTCAGCAAGGGCTACACGGACGTGGTGAAGATCCCGGAAGGGGCGACCCACATCAAAGTGCGGCAGTTCAAGAGCAAGGACCAGAGCAGGTTCACGGCCTACCTGGCCCTGAAGAAGAAGAACGGGGAGTACCTGGTCAATGGGAAATACATGATCTCCACCTCGGAAACCATCATCGACATCAACGGCACCGTCATGAACTACAGCGGCTGGAGCCACAAGGACGATTTCCTGCACGCCATGGGCCACTCGGCCACCAAGGAGATCCTGATCGTGCAGATCCTGGCCACCGACCCCACGCAGCCCGTGGACGTCCGCTACAGCTTCTTCGTGCCAAAGAAACAGGGGCAGCTGGCAAACTCCGTCCCCAGCAGCGGCGGCGGCAGCAAAGTGACGGCGCAGGCCGCGCAGCCGCGCTGGGTGACGGGGCCCTGGCTCTCCTGCTCTCGAACGTGCGACACGGGCTGGCACACCAGGACTGTCCAGTGCAAAGACGGGCATGGGAAACTGGCCAAGGGATGTCTGCTCTCCCAGAGACCCTCGGCATTCAAACAGTGCTTGCTGAAAAAGTGCTAACCTGTGGTGGTGACCTTCTTTCAAACAGGTTTGAGTAAGCCATTGTTGACATACTGGTGTCAGGTCTGCCCAGACAGAGAGAAGCAAAGGCTTCAACGTACTTGCGTTCAGTCTCTAATTATGGGCAGAATCTGCCTATTTGGACCAAATGAAGATGTGCACTGCTTTAAATAATAGTAGGGTGGTCTTAATATGTCAAAGAAAGTAAGCATTAAAGTTGTTATAAGCCCTCTGTGTCTGCAAAAACGTAAAATAAAATAATGCAAAAGAAGAAAAACTAGTGAATGGAGGATCCTGGGATATTTGAAGGTTACAGAATCATCTCCCCTTCTTCACCTACCTCTACTACAGTATGTCCTTAGGAAACGTCACATGTCCCCATGATCCCACAGTAGCTTATTTTATACTGTTTTGTAAATATCTTTCATTTGGTATATCACTTTATATCACTTCCTTCTATTAAAGAAATCAAAAGACAAACTACATAAGCAAAATGATTGACCAAAGTATATCTGCGGCCCTTGTGGACTCGGTCCATCCTTCAGAAAGGGCCACAGATGTTTTACTGGAAAATGAAGAGCTTGCTGCTGGTTTTAAAAAGCGATACCTTTTGGTTTTGACAAAAGGAAATACGTTTTCGTGGTAGGAATTTCCTGACAGCGTATCATTAATCTCTGACAAATCCTGTGTTTCCACCCAGAAATTCTCAGGAGGAGAATTTCCTTGCAGCAGCTTGCAGAGCAGGGAACCCCACATTGCTCCAGTGGCAGGAGCATCAGCAGCTCCTCCCCGTGTGTGTGTGTCCGGCATGCACCGAAGGAGGAGCTGGCTGCCAGGAGGAGTTTGTGTACACTGCGCTTGTACAGCTCTCCCTGGTTCCAGCTGTGTCACAGCCTGGGGTCCTTATTGTCACTGAACAGTAGCTGCTCGAGCTGCTCCTCTCCATGGAACAAAGGCATACTGTATTTTGTAGAAAACTAGTTAGAGAACCAAAAATTGCAGGTGAGGTAATCAAGTGTCTTCTAACTCAGATATTCTGAGGCTGTGTCCAGCTGCTTTCTCTGGTATTTTCTCTACGGCTTCCACCTTGAATTTAACAATGTGTAATGTACCTACATCTTTTCAAGAGGCTATAAAGGTCAAAAAAACACAGCAAGCAGTTAATATTTTATCACTGTTTTGTCCATCATGTCTAACTCTGGTATTCATCTTACCAGCAAAAGTTTGTAACTATTTGTCTTTTTTTTTTTATTGTTTTATGTGTGTTTTGGGGTTTTTTTAAAGCTATAGAAGGCATTCATGTTTTGTATATCTACCACATTTGCGAGGAAGAGGGGTCACTAGGAAGTCAAACCACATCAGGATGTGGAGGACTTGTCCAATATCAATAAGACTGTTTCCACAGCACAGGCAGTAGCTGGTAACAGTTTTCCTTGGCAGCAATTCCTGAATCCTGTTATTGTCTTGTGGAAGTTCTGTGACTGAGGATGGGCATTTCACCTTGTGCAGGTGGAGGCCTGGGAGCAGCCCTGGTAAAATTGATCTCGTAAATATCAGCAGGCTTTGAATTAGGCCCTAAGATACCAGGTACCAAAAGAAATGGTAAAAAAAAACCACTGATGAAAGTAGAACCCCATCTTTTACTCATTTGTTCATCCACACAGGCGAGTGGGAGACTGCAGGAGGATTTTCAGACAAGCCTCAGCTGTAAGTCAGTGGTACTTCAGCACTGAAACACCTCAGGCTCTTCTGAAAATCCCGGGCATGAAATCAGCAGGGAAAACTTGCTGGAGTGTGGAGCAAGAAGGGCAGGTCTGACTCCAGGCTGACACAAACATGTTTTTGCAACTGTGGCATGTTTGTGTGAACTCTCAAAAATCATGTGATGATTTCAAAACAGCATAGAGTTGCTACATCTACAACTGTGAAATCTGGAGAAGGATCTGGTTTTTTACCCTGTTTTAAATAAACAGTACCAAGGGCAGGGCCTCCTCCTCTGTTAAATGGATTGCCAACAAATGTTATTAATCAGGTTTCAGAAATGGTGTGGCCTTCTGTTCAGGAGTAGTCCCTGTGCAAAACTGTGGATCTTGAGGAATACTCCCCATTTAATCTTGATCCTAACCTAAGAACTGAGATCAAGACTCAGAATATTTGCTGAGTGCTGGAAAGTAAACATTTACGCCTCCTCTGCCTGTTACAAGAAGATCACTTTGAAATGCCTTAATTTTCCTTCCAAGTAATCTAATTTTGATGCTTATATATGTATTACACATGTCCTAGAACCTCTCCAAAAAGTCCATAACAAATAGGAACCATCATGAGAGGAAAAATCAGAGGATTTAATGTGTCTCAGCATAGACTTAACATTTGTCTCAGCATACAGCTGCTGCATTAAGTGGTATTTGTGTTCTGTCATAATAGAGACAGAATGTGCAAGTATTTGTGTTTGCATCACGGTAATAATTTATTATATATTCAGCAGGCTGAGTAAAGCTTTTGGATGCTATCTAGGCATGCCATATGCGGGTATAAATTCAAAGCTTCCTTAGATCAGGAGTATCTTTTAAAAATGAAAGAGTTTACTTATAAATAAATATGAGAACAAACCACTGCAGTGACCTTTTTCACCAGTGTAGCAGTGAAGCGAATTAACACAAGCAAAGATGTGAGGGGGCAAAGGGGACAGACCAAGGCAGGATCCTAAAAGTGTAAGACAAAGGGCAAGTTAACACTTGCTTTTTCGGGTGTTCCGAAATCAGAGTCCAGTTCCAAACCTTGCCTGTGTCAGTCATGGCTGTCCCATGTACCTGAGGAATGAAGAATTGGTGCAAGGTCTGTTCTCAGCTGAATTCTGTGTCACTCACACTGTGACATCGTTGTTTACATTTCTACCCAGTGTTGCACAGCTGGATTCATGAAATGCACCGAGGAGATGCAAACCTGGAATTCTGCTCTTGGCACAGCCAGGAGCAATCTCAGTGTTAAATTCACACTGACTTTGGGACACGCTTCCTGTGCCCTTAGGTGAATTGAGACCCCTGAGCATCAGTGGGGTTTACAGCATCTGCCTTTCAAGTACTCTCATTAGGAAAAAGCCTGGCGTCTTTGGTTTGACTGTGTACAAGAAATTAAGTTTAGCTGCCCTCCTGTGGAAACAGTTTTATCACAAGGGGAAGAGGGAATAATCTTGTGGATTAATAACAACTGTTTTAAAAAAAAAAAAGCAACACAGCACTGAAAAAAATAAAATAATTTATTGTTTTTACAACTGGTATGTGAACGGATGTAATGAATTTATTTATTCTTATTTAACAAAATACCAATTGTGCAAATTCTATATTTAAAATGTTTTGCTATAGTCTCTGTCTCTCTTTCTGGCTCTCTTTTAATTTATGCTTTGGATTTGTGTTGAAAGTACGCCTTGTGAGTTTACATAATATATGGCACTGGTCATTTTTTGTATGATTTTATTTAGAAAACTTTCTGCATGGAACAGGAGTATATGTGTATATCCATGTATAGATGTATATTCTTTTTCTGCTGCCATCTTTTCCTTAGAGAAGTTGTAGCTTTTTTATTTGATGACACCTCGTGCTCCAGGCTCCTTGCTACACTTCAAAAAGCTCTCAACAAGCAGGTCCCAAAGGTCTGTGGACCAAACAAAGCCCCGTAATGGCTCCTGAAGAAGTCAGAAAACCGATTTGTGCCTCGAAGGCACATGCAAGTCGTGCTGGAGGCCTCAGTGATTGAGCCCCAAAGCTGATCCTACCCCTTGGTTTAATGGCAGCAGAATTTTTAGGAACTGGGAGTCCTCTCGATGGGAATGAAATTCCTCCGAGTTGCCAGGACTCTTCTCTCATGCAGCTTCTTATGTTTAAGTGACAACACTAAAGAGAAAGCTCCTGGGTGTCTCTTTATAAAATAGCTTGAACAACATATTATTTGGTTTATGAGAACTGAACCATTAAAAAAGGTGGTTTTTCCATGTTTCCACTGTTTATATACATATATAAATATGTATATATGGCTATAAAAAGTCAAAAGCCCAACTTGGAAGGCTTTGCAATGTTTTACTTCATTGTATTTCAGCTCTTTGCACCACATCAGGCAAAGTTAGATGCAAAAAACCTAGCAAAGCATGTTTCCATGAGAATAACACCTGTTTGCTTCCACTTTTCATCCAGGTCTACTACCGCAGACTTCAAGGGAACTACAGTTGGGTGCAGTGTGAGGGGGAAAATGTGGTGTGGACAAACCTCCAGCTTCTCTGCAGTCAGTTCATTTACCAGTACAACTGGCTGTGCAAGGGCAGTACTACAGACTGCACATAAACAATTCCAGACTGCTGGAAGTCACCTTGCTCCCCAGTGCCCACGTTCACCTGAGTTCAATTCCAGCTCAGCCTCTCTGTGCAGTGTCTGCTGCCACCCAAGCACTGCCCAAGGCCAGAGTCAGCCACGAGGCTTGAGAGGAATTAGGGATGGCCAGTGGGTGATGCTTCCTCACTCATGGTCCAATCCAGAATCGCAGGGAATACAAGCCTGGGCTTTGATGATCTTAAAGGCAGGCTTTGAACAGGGTTTGAAGGATGGATCATTAATGGTGGGCTTTCAGCAGTATGTTCAGGTGAATGTTTCTCTTCATGCCTTGCTGTTGTCACTGAGGAAGATGGAGCCTATGACAAGAGGCAGAATTAGATTCTCTGGGCATAGGCTGTAAATTTCAGGGGAAAAAAAAAAGTTACATGTTTTGGAGGATTTGTTCCTTTTTTCGTGAAGTGATTAATTCTTACAGAGCTGCCAGAGCGCCTCACCGCATCCATACTTGCCATGTGCAACATTTTCTAGGGCTTTTTTTCCCTGGGTGCCCTGATACTAACTTGTATAGTAAAGCTAGTTCAATTCTTGTTTCAAATAACATTGCAAATGCAGATACTTCTGGTTTATCACACACACCAGCAATGACTCTTAATGTAAGAGAGATTATTGGGTCCTCAGCTGGCAACCCCAGAACGTGCTTTGAGGCTTAGAAGGTTTAACCACAAGCACAAGTTTTCAGTGATAAAAGTTGAAAAGCCCCAAACACAGGTGAGTGGTGTAAGAGCTTCTCCCCACACCAAACATCCCAACACCATCCCACTGCCTCTGTGAGGCACAGAACAAAACTCACAGCATCTTTTGCCCTCACAGTTGTCTGTGGAGGCTCAGAGTCAGTTTAAGGACAGTAAAATCCTCTCCACAAACATCAGCCTGGCATCAGCCCATGTTCAGACACCTGTGGCTAAGTGCAGGTGCATATTTTGTGTGTGCGCTTGTGCATGTGAGTACTTGGGTCTCCATAACTCCCACTCACAGGGGAAAAAAGTTACACTGGGTTTAGTAATACTTACATAAATTTAGAGTTACTTCATGGCATCATTTGCCTTTGCCGGAGGTGCTTCACACTTACACCACTGTAAATGACAGCATAGTTTTTTTCTTTATTTATAGTAACTGGTTTACACAATTTACCACGTGAACTGTGAAATCTGCAAATAGATTATCTTACGAAACATAGTGACAGGCATACAGGCATTGTTAAAATCCCATCAGATACAGGAAATAATGTGCTGAATTAAGTAAGTTGGAGACAGGGTATAATTCTGTAGAGCAATAAATTTAACTTCTATTGCCAGGTCATCTGCTTAGCATCAGATACGAGAAAATGAACAAGGTATTGCAGGCAAGAGTAAGGGGAAAGCACAAAGTTTGTTTAGTTTACTTCACATGCTTCTTTATGCACTGTTGGTGTCAGCATACTGTGGGAAGTCACTTTGTCACCTGGCTGAAATACCAGTACCCTTTGAGAAACCAAGATGTGTCACAAAACTTATTTTTCATCCTAGTCTGTGTCTAATCAGAGGGAGTTGATACGTTTAGAGCACTACTGTGTCAGCCAGTTTACATCATAAAAATATGTTACGCAAAATAGAAATTCATTTGAACTGAACTGTGCAAGGTCTACACTGTACTATGACACATGGAAGGCCAATATTTTGTTTTGTAAACTATTACATATGTATAATTTACCAGTTGTAATCTTAAAACACTTGACTCTGTGATTTCAGTAAAAGTAATAAATACAAACTGTATCATAGGTCCAAAATATTTGTTTATATGGTATATTTGGGGGCCTCTGCTGTTTGTGCCCCACTGCAGGCAGATGAGCACAAAGAGCTTGAGCATAAATTTAAGGCATAAATATTCTTTATATATGTGAACACTGCATTTTAGTTGTGGTGGGGTGGAGTTCTAAAGTGTTTTGGGGAGTCGTGAAGCACCAGGAAAGTGCAGAAGGTGGTGTTTGTTGTAAGATTTGTAATTAGCCATCTAAACCAATCTCAGAGCAGTAAAGACATGCCAGAAGGGGTGGTGTTGGTGCACTCTGTGTGCAGAGGTGGTGGCACGGAAAGGTGAGAGGTTTTTTGGGGAGACAGAGCTGCGGACACTCCAGTTGAAGTGTGGCTCTTCAAAGGCATTATTACAAAGATTTACTTTTCTAATAGAACCTTATAATTCATTTTTCATGCTGATTTCTCGCTTATCCTTTCACATTCCACAACACTAAGTTGGGAGTTTTTACTGTTCCCAAAAATGGTTCTTTTCCAAAAAGCAAACTTGTCCTGTCTAAATCTTACCCCATGTGTGTGTCTAACCCATTGATTGCTTTTATCTTTACGATTTTGGGTTTTTGCCTTCTATTAACTTGGAGGTTTTGCTTTCTTGTGTTTTACAAATTGTGAATGAAATTGGTTTTTATTTACAGAAACAGTTTACATATGCCTAGGAACAGCTTTTCTTCTTAGGCTGTTAAACAATGACAGTGCAGCTTTACAGAGCTGTCAGTACCTACAGAGGGGCCCAAGTTCTTCCCAAAAAAGAGGGATACACCAGTGCCTCCTCCACAGCTTTGCAGAACAAGCTGCAATGTCACTGTGATCATGGCAGGTCCTGTCTTCTCAAAATTCCATTTTTATTTCCCACTTTAGAGTTTGCAGTAGCTCAGATAAAGCCTTTACTGGCAAGGGAAATCCATTGGTGTACAAATCGAATGGAGCAGACACAGCATTACAGACTTTCCCAAATGTCCAGCGCTGCCATAATCCCATTACTGTGCAGGGACTGTTCTGTATCAGGAAGATGAACTCATTCTCTCTTAATGTATTTTCCATCTCATCATATTGTGACATTTCACCTCTTCAGAAACTATCTGTAATTACATGTGAGGAGGGAGAGTCCTATTCCCAAGATTCTCAACTTGTAGATCCAAATCTCATTTTTAGGTGGGGATGCAAGATGAATTTGATCCAGTTTCAGTCTTCTAGCCAAACCAATCCTTTTTTCTTTTTAAGAAAAAACAAAACAAACAACATCAGTTTTGGAAACCTCCCAGTACATCCAGTAATCAAACTAGAAAATGTACAAGTCTTTCCACATTGCTTATGTTGTTACCTCATTCTCCAGTACTCTGTGAAGTTTAAAGCAATAAATCCATCATGCTTAGACCACTCGCCATTCTAAGCTGACCCAAGGACAGGGTTGAAGACTAAATGCGTGGGAAAAATAATTTAACAAAAGCCAAGGAAAAAATATTATTTTCCACACTTGGAGGGCCAGGGCAGCAATCTTTTTGCTTTCCCTTGATTATTCTGGGGGAAAAAACCCACATCTAAGTGAAAACTCACAGACATTTTCTTAAGCAGCTGCTCAAGAAGGCTTTGTTGTAGCAATCTAAGGCTGAGCTTATTAAAACAGCCACTTTGGCCACTGCCACCGTACTCTGACTGCTCCAAGTGTTGCTAAAGAAATACAGCGAGACAGGGAAGTTGGATGGAATTCTGGAACACGTAGGTGTGGGAGAAAGAAGGGTGTAAGGCCCTTACTTCTTTTCAGCTTTAAGCTGCTGGGTAGCAGGTGCTGTGCCCTGTCCCGATGGGGTGCATCCCATGCCCACGGAACATTTTGCTTACGATCAAATGCCAGACACCCTGGTGAGGCTTGCAGATGTGGATTCTGCCCTAGTAACCACACAAGGGCCATACACACGTGTCAGTGCACATAAACTACATTTCGGGGGGAAAAAATGCGCGAATTGCACCTGACTGGCGGTGCAGCAGAGAGGCCCGTTGGAAAGTAACCCTGTAAAGCCATGGAGGTACCAGAGGGGAACATCACAGTGAGCACCAGGACGGTCCGGTCGTGCCCCGGAGCGTGGGGGAACTCACATCTTGAAACAGTTGAGAGCTGGCAGCAGGCCACCCATGCAACGGCTGAGATGGCAGCTGCCCAGCAAACAGGCTTAGTTACCTAGTAAAGGTGGTCTGTAACTAAAGGGGAACAAAAATTACACTGGAAGCTTTCCGAGAGCACTTTAAAGTGGTCCATTTGAGGCGGGGCCCTGCCCACTGGAAGCAGGCCTTCGCCGAAGGCCTCGCTGTGCTAGGCCGGGTTTTGTCCAGAACAAACAGCGCTGGGTGCATTCTGTGTGGGCCGGGAGGAATGTTTTCTCACTGATATTTATGTGGCATGCTAAGATCTGACAGCCATCCAGAGGGAGGTTTGAGGGCCAATATTTCATTTTAAATACACGCTGCACACGGAGCAAGAAAAGCAACATGCAATGGCATTGCTCGTGAGGGGTGACCCGAGCGGCAGAGCCGAGACAGGCTCCGTATGGCGAACCAGAGATAGAGGTTGTTTCGACAGGAATTTGAGCTATGAAAGGATTTAAGGGGAAATTACCAACCAGTCTGGCATTCAGATGCCAAAATACACAGGCAGACTTGGCTGCACGGGCGCGCTGTAATGCTCCTCAGCTTGGTTTCAGAAGGAGAAGGGAAGTGGCAAGACCTGGCTGTGGAAACCTCAGCCTCTCCACACATGCAGGGAATAAAAAATCTCCATCACAACACCACTCCTTCGTCAGGATCAAATCAAACTCTGAAGAATTCTATATGAGGAACTTTTCCTTTAGAGGACAGAAGAAAGAACCAAAGGATGCTTTGCTTCCCTCTCCCTCAGAGCATTTAGTATTTTGGGATGAGTTTGTTGTGCATTTTTGGCTATTTTTTCCCCCCAAAATAGGCCAGGCAGAGATGAAGCCAGGACCTAAGGCAAGTTGTGATGTTGCTGTGGAACAGCTTTGCCTCCAGAAGGTCTCTGCCTGCCTCAGCCTGCTAAAGGCTTTCCCAGTATGGCTCCAGTCTCAGGCTCCTCTTCCCCAGAGCCCGCACCTTCTACCCCCGGAGCCATTTCCTTTGGCTGCATTCATAATGTGTATTTAAATCATCACCTGGTTTGCTTTCAGAGCTGGTCAGGTTTCTAGAAATATGGAAAAGAGGATGTCTAATACCAAGTAGATTAGGGAAAAAAAACACATCAGAAAAAAAATAAATGAGGAGGTGTAGTTACTTCTCATTTACAACTACAAAAGAGAAAAAGAAGGGGAAAAGCTCCAAGAAGGAACAGTATCTATGAACTGTATCTCTTCTCTTTTGAATCTGGATGTAAGCCATAACCAGGCAGCATCCAGAAACTTTGGAAAACTCAGTGAGTTTATTTAGATCTCACAGAACTCAATATCTCGGGGTAAGCTTTAAAATAGAAAGCAGAACAGCTAAAATTAGAGAATGGAGCAGTGATAGAAGAAAAAATACTTTAATTTTCAATTAGATACAGCAAGGAGGGAGAATTAACTAAGAAGGGAGCCCAGATGGTTTAGTATGATTTCATACAAGGTTAAACTTAACAGATAAATATAAGGAACAAAAATATTTGATTCCAAAAGGATAAATATGGATTTCCATTGGAAGCAGTAGCTGAAGAATTCATAGCCCATTTTTTAATGAGAATGTGGATATTGTTGCTAAAAAACTGAAGGCTGCAGCCCAGATGGGTTTATCATTTTAAGCCTTTTTAAAGCCTAGTTGACTTATTTAATTAGATATTCCAGGAGGCTCCTACTCCTGCATGGAAGCAATGGTAGCTGCTATATGCATTACAACTCACAAAGGGGTGGGAGTGAGTCAGTCACTCCTAATGTACCTCTGAATGTAACGATGGCTTTCAGAGCAAAGGGTTAGCAGGGAAAATCGAATTTCTTTGCACACATGCTCAGGCCAGGAGGATGCACCTCGGAGACACGGGATTTAGGTATCAGCATGATTAATAAGATTAACCTCAGGGGCTCTTGGTTAAAGGAGAAAGTCTGGGACCAGGGTGAGGGTCTCAGCTGGAGGTGCACCATGACCATGGGTTGCAAAGGCTCCTTGAGGGACAACGTAGGTGCTAACCCCAGAAATTTGTGAGGATGAAGGGATAAATCCTGCCTGGGAGCCAGTCCTTGAGCAGGGGTGTGAGGCCAATTCACCTGACTTGGTCCTGTGAGTAAATCGTTTGGGACACAGCTCAAAGCACTGCAGGGAAGTGGCTGGAGGACCACAAAAACTACATTGGTGTCTATATGGCAATAGACAGAGGTTATTTTAGCAGTGTGAAATGTTTTCGGATTCCAAGAGCACGCAAATAGTGCCAGAGTAATTTGCCAGTGACAATAATGTGTGGTGTAATGCTGAGGATGAAAAGCCTTCAGCTGGGTTTGACCCAGTATAAACCATCCCTGGGTTCTACTCCAGTTGTTTGCAGTGTTTATCGACTGTATCTGGGCTTTTTATCTGGATAGTATCCGTCACTCGAATAGAGATAAATATTACATTGTGTCTACAATTAGATTTACACTTAAAATGTAACTTTTATTTCTAAATCATCCCAGCGAATTTGTAAATCCCATCCTTAAAGCTTTTGAAAAACATACTTTTTTTTTACTCTGCTATTTAACACCAGAGTGTGGTTCCAGCCAAAACCTGAAATCCCACGCAAGGCAGATTATGTTCAGCTCTCTGGCTGTCTGTGTATTTTCCTCTTCTATGTACCTTACAAGCCAAAGCCTGAATTTAGCCCTAAAAGCATATCCTGAGCATACACTCAGGAGACCACATTCAGGATCCTGCCACCCATCATATTGAACTGATGGATTCTACCAGGACTGGTAATAAAACCATCATTTCAAAAATGGCTCTTTACTTAAAGCCTTTTTTTTTTTTTTTTTTAATGGTATAGTAGTTATGGCAACTGCTTCCTGCCACCTCTGCTGCCAAAAGCCACAATCCATCCATGAAAAAGAGCTCCTCCATCCAAACACATTTTTCAGTGGACAGCAGCATTCCCTGGCTGGAGCACACTCTTCCCTTCCCTTCTGCCAAACAAAATGTGTAACAAATGTGAGCTAAGAGTGAGGAATTAAGTGAACTCCTTACAAATGACTTTGTATTTTTACACATACATGCAAGAGACAAGAAATAAGAACACCTCTCAGGGAAGGTTGAGGGGGAGAAAAAGGTAGTGAACCCCCAGGGCTGTTCAATGAAAGAAAATGTTTTCCTTTCTTAGAACACATGTTTGGAATTCAAACTCTTAAAAGTCTTGGCATAATACTAATTAAAAAATTGGTGAGTTATTTCCCCTTTTCCCTTAGTTTTATTCTACCTTCGAGGTCAGTGGCAGGATTTCTCAGGTCTGGGGTATTTCCTGCACGCTGATCAAAGTTTGCTGTATGAATTTGAACATAAAATGTTCCTATTCTTTGCTAGTCCCATAACTCTGCTTCTATGGGCAGTTCTTTCTGGTCTTGACACAAAATAAGTCTTAAATTTCTTGTTTGACAACATGCTTTTAGAAAAGCTTTACAATTGCTTTTCTAGGCTACATTAATAATTACTATTTTCCCTCCCTAGGTGTAATTCCAATGCAGAGCTATGTGGATCTTGCTTGTCTTTCCCTTGCTTTGTCGGCTGTGACCTTTCACCACTCAGAAAATAATTAGTACATTTTCCAGCAGATAGCTGGATGTTTTCATGCCCTCTTACTATGGGAAAACATTGTAACAGAGCACTGGAGCAAACAGCTCAATGTGCTGTTCTTTCAAGTCTCTGTGTAGCAAATGAATTTAAATTTACAAGAATGTCAGAAATGGAGGGAATCAAGAATGAGCAGCTGCTTATAAAGCAGGAATTCTCTAATACGGACTGATTTTTGAAGTTTTACCAAAATGTACCACAACCATCATGATTCAAGTCCCTTGGAGATTTTTGGCTGCCTGTGGGAAGATAAGGCACGAGTTCCAGGTCTAATTAGGCATTGCACGCATTGGAGTCATTAATGATTTCCACCACAGTAGCTTCAGCTGATGAGATATTTTGCAAACAAATGGCAGAAGCACAGTGTGGGCACCCAAACACACATACAGTACACAAGCTGGAAATCATGGGAAATAGAAGGGAAGGTAACAGCAGAGACACGGATCCAATCCAAAATTTGAGGTCAGTATTACACTGGTTTTACTTCCAGGTTCAGCAATGCATTGCAGCAACAGGAGAACCAAAAGAAATGAGAAGGCAAAGCTCATACATATGATGCCATGAAACAAATGGAAGTTTGCATCTCTAAAATTAATTGCCTGGACTTTCTCCCAAGTAAGTTATGCTGGGTTGATCCAGGCCTAGCCTAGCTAAAAGATAATGCTGCCATTCAAAGCCTAATCCTACTCAAATATCCCCAAGCTCCCCTTAACTGTGAAGTTGAGCTGCAAGATTTCAGAATTTGTCTAGGCTTACACAGGTCAAATGAAGTGGTGACAAATAGGCACCAGAAGATATCCTTCCCCCTGTTTCCCTTCTGAAGCAACTGGAAGACATAAAAGTCTTAATTATCCTGGTTTAAGTCACACAGTGAGCAGAACCACAGCCAGGAATGTACCGTGGGCTTCTAGGCTCCAAAACAGTGATGTAAAACAACTGTTCCTCTGTTACCAGGATTTTTTACAGCTGCTTTCAGCATCAGGTTTACGTTCGCAGTTATTTTTTCATTCCAGCCACCTCTTGCAGCTGCATCCACAGAAGCAGCTCCACACTGGAGCAGACAGGAGCACTGGCCCTGCCTACAGCAACTCTTGAAGCACCTTTAATTAGTCAACTCAGGCACCTTTGCTAATTGACAGAGAGTCACAGAATCACTGAGGTTGGAAAAGACCTCCAAGATTGTCGAGTCCAAGCTGTGTTCTATGCCTATCTTGTCACCAGCCCATAGCACTGAGTGCCGTGTCCAGGCCTTCCTTGGACATCTCCAGGGATGGGGACTCCAACCCTCCCTGGGCAGCCCCTGCCAAGGCCTGACCACCCTTTCCACGGAGAAATTCCTCCTGATGTCCAACCTGAGCCTCCCCTGGCACAGCTCGAGGCTGTTCCCTCTCCTCCTGCCCCTGTTCCCTGGGAGCAGAGCCCGACCCCCCCCGGCTGCCCCCTCCTGTCAGGGAGTTGTGCAGAGCCACAGGGTCCCCCCTGAGCCTCCTCTTCTCCAGGCTGAGCCCCTTTCCCAGCTCCCTCAGCTGCTCCTGGGGCTCCAGCCCCTTCCCCAGCTCCGTTCCCATCCCTGGACACGCTCCAGCCCCTCAATGTCCTTCTTGCCATTCGGGGCCCAGAAATGCCCAACTTGGCTTCTTCTGCAACTGACTGAGGCTGCACTCAATCCCCTCATCCAGACAGACAATAAAGATATTAAACACGACTGAAAAGCAGGCACCTAAGAGGTACAATGCTTGTGGCTTTTGCCACTGACCGTAGGATCAGATGAACAGCACCCCACAGGCTCTTGCTTCTCCCCAGTGGTCTAGGTCCTTCCAGATGGAAAATGCTCTCCCTTTGACCAGACAAATCCATCCCTGGGCTCAGACTGCTCTACAGGCTGCATTATGGAACAATGGCTGACTTCTCTGGGAGTAGATCTATGAAGACAAACACTGCCGTCATAATTTATTCCAGTGGCACGTTGTCTGCCAAGGCTGCATTACACTGCTTCTCTCATTTATTTATTTTTTAAAGCCTAAATATATAAAACTGTTGCAACTGTTTAATGGACTTTCAAGAATGTAAAAAGAAATATTTTGACACTGGGGAAGGGATTTCTCCCAGGACTTTTGGATGTGCCTCTGAACAGCGTTTATAGGTGCCTTTTGGATTCAGCAGGGAGAGAATGGGCACTTCACTCGTGCTCTTCTTTTCAGCCTGCAGTGGAAGTCCGTAGTGGGTCAGCTGGACTGCACATTCCAAATGTGGATTTCTTTCCAGCGACAAAGGGACTCGGGGCTCAGATGCAGACAGCCACAATGCAGATGTCTGAAGCTGAGTGAGATGAATCTCATTCCAGGTCTCAAAGGGCTCAAAGTGCTTGGGAGCAGTATCCTGTTTCCAAAGAGTTTTCAAGTAAGAACTCAGTTCCAAATGGCCATAATTCTTTCCAAAAATTGACTGGATGAAGGCAGGTTTGTTCTGCAGCATTTTTTTTTCACTGAGCTACTATTGTGAGAATTAGTAATGTTCCAATTCAGCCTCTCTCCCTCCCTATCATCCCTCCCCTTTACATCCTCCAGCTCTTACTTCATTGCAAAGTTATCTTCAAGCCCAAAGTAAGAAACTGTACCTCCTCTCTGCTATAGAAAATATCTGCAGTGCATTCAAATCCCCTCAGAATGTGAAGGTTGCAATGATTGTCAGAAAAATGCTTTGCTCACCTGCCCCTGCCCAAAATATATTCCTGCGGAGTGACCTAATTTTTATGCTGCGACTTATTTTCAGATTTTTTCTTTAAATTAAAATATGAAGTTGTTTAAAATCAATTTAGGAAGCCCTTGCAGAGATGTGCAAGTATTTGCTTCACTTGGCCTTGATACCCAACACCAAAATTGTAACTACAGAGCTTTTAGAGTGGATTATTGAATTATATATTAGCAGTGGTTATTAGAACTCAGTATCCTTATTGCACATCCAATATTGGCAGGCCTTTAGCTTCAAGGAGCTGGGACTGTGAGATCCAAAATGCAACCATGAAATACACAGAGCCTTTGACTGCTCTGCATTGTGCAGAATCTCTCGGTGAGGATCTCTTGTTGCTGTGCTACGAGCACAAAGGGAACCCAGCTCCTCACTGACTTGCTGTGTGTGTACTTCCACTACATCTCCTTTTTTGCCTTCTTTACTCTGTGGTGAATAAATGTAATCGAGCCAGCTGCTGCTTTCATGTCTGTGCAGTTTTTCTGCAGGTGGCACTCAGTTCTCTTGAATGTGCTCCAGCTCATTCCCTGAAGAAAACCCAAACATCCAAGTTTCTTCTTTTGATTATAACCAAATAGTTGGGCAGAAAGGAAGGCAGAAGTGAGTAAATTACTGGACTCATGGAGACGACAAGCTTTGGAGCAACTGGTGCAAGTTTTTGTGTCTGGTTCCTGGGAAGTTTCTTTTTATCCTCCTACTTTAGCTGTAGTTTTACAGGCAACCACATTCAAAAGAGAAGCCTCATAAAAAGGGGAGTCAAATATTTGTGGAAGGTGTTGGATCTCTCAACTTCTTTTGCTACTCAAATGATTTCTGCTTCAAGCAAAGGTGGTGCTCAGTGTTCTTTCATTTGTATCGTTTATTATTAACATGTATTTGATTAAAATCATGAAACTGAAGTAATTGTAGAAAATTACTCCCACAGGATGTGAGGATTCCTCCTCTAGCATTTTCTGTGAACACTCTCATCTTTATGGTTTGGTATAAATTAGAAGCCACTTCTGAGTTTTTAGAGGTTATAAATATGAATATAACTTCAACTATTACATCATAAAATGAAAAGTGACTAGCAAAAACACGTCTTGTTCTTCCTAAAAATCAAAATAATCAGCCCTGCCTATTAAAACAGCTAGTGATAACCAGCCCCTTGCTAACATTTCTTATACCATGTAGCTCCATGGGCTTTGGTGGGATGGCTCCACATTGCACCCACATAAATAAAAATACTATGGGCCCAATAACCACAGATTTATAAAGGTCAATGTACAGCTTCTAAAGAAGCAAATATTTTAAGCGCAGTGCCTAACTCCTGGGTAACTTTAACCCATTTTCACAGCTCACCAAATGTCACATTGTCATGTTTACAAAAGCATGAATGCTTTCATGTGGGCCTAGGGAAGTCATATTTGCAGTGCAAAGTTTACCTGCTTATATAAAAGTCTCCTGAATTTTCCTGTTGGTCTAACATAGAATTATCTAAAATGATTCCTACTTTTGCACACAAAATTACAGAATTAAGCTAGTGAGCTATTTCTGAGTATTATTAGCAAATGTCATATGTGTGTCTGTGTGCATGTGAGCAGGACTAAAGGTTGTTTAGTGCCATCTTTTGGGTGGTCCTCATACTACAGAACATCTTAATCAAAGCAATTATAGATTTGCCACCATTTCTGTGCCTAGGAAGCCACATGTTACTTGTTTCTAGAGAGTGTGGGGATGACAAAAAACTCAGTGGGAGCAGGAATTGCTGGGAGTGTTTCCATGCTGCATAAAGAACCACCCGCTCCAGCCCTTTCTTAGCACACAAATCCCCAAATCCCCAGCAGCAAAATATTTTCCAATTTAGAAGCACTGTTTTTTTCCAGCTTTGGCCAATGTTCGTGCTATTTTATAAGATAATTATCTATGTATTCAGTCACACCCTATAGAACCAAATTTCTTCCTCCTGACTCTTAATGTAAGATCGACAATAAACACATTAATTTAATTGTTTATCTTCTGTCTTTATTCAATATTCCTTGCTAGCCCTAAAAGCAGTTCTATGTCAAAACCAGACAAAACCCAAGCATTCAAAACTCCAACTTAACACCTGCTCTGACAACACAGCATTAAAAGTGCATATAAAATATTGCTCCCATGCTAGCTGGTACATGATAATTACAAAATCTAGCCATGAACCAATGGTTTTAATAGGATTTTAAATAGGATTAGATTACAACGTCCCTTTGAAAAGGTTGGTGGTCAACTAATTTCACCTTAGGCAAGAAGAAATTGAGTGTACTGAAGTAGGTAATGCTTTCAGCAGGGTTTTCTTTTGCCTTAATGGGCTGAGAGGCCTCTCTACCCCAACTCCTGGACAAACGAGGCACTTCCCACAGCAAAGCCTGATTTCACCAGGTAGGGAGAGCATGGGGCTTGCAGGTAGCTGGGCTTTGGTGTCCCTTAGGAGCATAAAGAGCAGGTCAGGGTCTGTCCCGTGTTCCCTGGCCCAGAGGCAGCACACACAGAGCCAAAGAAATTACTCACGTGTGGAGCAGCATTTATTTACAGCACTTGGCCCTGGAGTCTAGAACACCAGCTGATCCTTTTTGTGCTATCTGTGAGGGTTGAAATGACACACAGAGCAATATTTTGGACAAGGCAGCCTCTCCAGCAAAATGCTGATGTCTGTAATTAAACTTATCTCTGTGTGGTAATGTTCCCCAGGCACTGCTTCCTGCTCCAAGTGCTTGTTGGAGGCTTTCTGGAAGTGTCAGAAGGTCTGCATTCCCCTACCCTTGGATAATCAAAACTGCTCGCAAATTTGGATGTTGAAACAAGCCCAGGCAGGGAGTTTATGCACGGATGGTTTGCAGCATTCTAGGGACATGGGTCTGGAAGCTGCTTCCTTCACCAGTGCATCCTTTCCTCTGCTGGGCTAGGAGGTAGATACATGTAATTCAGCCCTGAAATTAATCGAATTCAATTTTACATCTCTCTGTCTCCATCTCTCCTGCTGGAAAACGCATCTACACGTGTGCCCTCCCTGAAGCAGAAATCACGAGTTAATGTTGTCACTTCTTGCAGTTTCTGAGTGCCTGATGTCATAGCTGGAGTGTTTATAGCTTTCCAATTTGTTTCCGACACTATGGCTGAGTTTGGATCCTTTTGAGGAGGTAAAAAGAGAATATTTTTCTTGGAGAGCTTTGAAATCCAAATTGCAAAGCTGGCAGGGCCCTCTCCGTTAAATTTGGGTTCACTTTTCTGCTTTATTAGCAATTTCTTTGCACAACCTCTTTTAGCTGGTGTATTTACCATATAAAGCAAAGCCAGCTCAGCTGGCATCACTAGAATTATATAAATGTATGCTTTTATAAAGTGGAAAATTTTTACCTGTTTGCTAAAATACCTGATGATGCCTTGGTTTTAAAAAGTGTGCTCTATGTGACAGCTGTGCATATTTGCACTGGAGCTGGGATTTTTATACCACATTCAGTTCATAAATGGTGTTGAGCAACAGCTTCTGAGATTTTTAAATAGTCAAGAAAGGAAAAGTGGGTGAGGGAAGCTTGGAAATTGTGCTGATCTACTCTGGAACCTTGGAGATCTCAGGGAAGGGGCTTCCCTAGATGGCTTTGAAGACAACATATAAGCAGAATGGTTATTGGAATAATTGGAGTAATTGGTATGTCAGCCTCAGAAGCCCAAGAAGTCTCCTCCAGTCCATATCCCTCCTTAAATCCCACACTGAACTGGGACCAGCCCTGCTCCTGCCAGTGCACCCCTGAGGATCAGCCCGTCAGCAGCCACATGACCTCAACCAGCACCTCCCCTGAGCCCAAAACAACGTGGATCGGCCATGAGAAGCTGCAGGACTCTGTGTCCTCTTCCCCACCTGCATTTCCCAAGGGACATGCAGATGTCCCTCTGCCCAGCGTGCAGCTGAGGCAGCCAGAGCCAGCTGCAACTCAAAGAATTTGGGGTTTCCTCAGCTGTGTTCCCCACGGATCCAAACTGGGCACCAGAGCCAGGCCTCTTTCCCAACAGGAGAGGGCAATGCCAGAGAAAACGGGATATGATGTCCACCTTCCAGTCATGTCCATCTTATGGTCATTAAGGATGGCTGAGCTTGTGCAGGTTATTAAATTAATTATTTTGATAAAAAAATAAATATTCCATGTGAAACAATGATGCATCTTTCTGCCTGCAATATTTTAAAAGCACGTCTAAATATATTTGGAATCAAAACTTATAATCCTCTAATTAAACAGAAGGTGGGAAGCAACTATGAGAGAATGAGTTAAAATACTGAGCAGAACTGTTAGATATATTAATACTGGGAAAAACATTCCCCATGCCTATTTTACCCCTTCCCTTTTCTTAGGTCCACAACAGCAAGGGCTTTGCATAATGGTTTGCATATCAAAGCAAGAGGAGAAATTGAATGTTGTTAAATGGGATTTACACGTTTTGTCAACCAACTTTTTGTTGTTTGCTCTTAAGCAGCAACAACGTTTCTTTCAGAAGACCTAAGAGGAACAAGAGTGAAAATACAAATTTGGTTTGCCTTGGTTTACTACTGTCTGTTTATTTCCTGCTGTATCTGTGGGATACGCTGACATGGGCGATGGATGGGTGTTTTGTTTGAAAAACTTCATTTCTTGTAGAAGACACTGCACATGCTTCCTCTTGATACCACTTGTAAACAGAGCATTTCAGCCAAGTTTTTATGAAGCTTTCGAGCCTGTGAGGGGTTAGCACGATGCTGGGAGATAAGCCTGACTATAAATATTCCCAGGAACGGGGCCTACGTGTCTGCTGAGTCCCCTTTGTTCCCATTTTGTGCCCCAGCTCCGTGTCCCATTGCTGCAGAGGGGGCTGCTCCTGGGGGGGAGGTATTAACAGTGGGAATTGCAGTTGTGCAACAGAGGTTTTGTGCCAGAGGGGCTCCCTGAGCTCAGCCAGGGACACACAAGCAGGCCTCTGCAGGAAACTGGGACGGACAGCGCAGTGAAACCTTCCAGAAACGGGAGGGAGCAGCAAAGGGAGGCTCTGGCGGCCACTGCTCAGCTCCTCTGCCCACAGCACCCACCTGGGCAGCCAGAGGCTTCCTCACCTCACACACCTCCGTGGGGACGTGTCAGCAAGGGACAGCCAAGAAGGGGCGGCATCAACGCAAACCCGACGGAAACAGCTTGATCTACTTTGTCAGTTCCTGGTGGTAGATTTCGGGATGGCTTGCAAATCATACAGTGTGAAAGAGGAGCCCTCCTGGGCTTAGCATAGCCCTCCATTCCCCATCCTCCTGCACCACTTGGGAGCGAGGCAGAGGAGTCAGGAATTAAGGGGGAAAAAAGTAAGGCAAGCAGCGGTTAGATCTTGTCTTTTCTTCTCACCATCCTGCTCTAACTGGCAATATATTAAATTACTTTTCCCCAAGTTAACTCTGCTGTGCTTATGACAGTAAGTGGTAACTGATCTCCCTGCCTTTATCGCAATTCATGAGCTTTTCTGCCTCGTTTTCATCCTCCTGATCTGCTGAGGAGGAATGAGGGATCAGCTGACATCCAGCCAAGGTCAGCCCACCACAATACCCTGCAGTTCTTTATCTAAGATCAGTGCTACAACATTTTATTTCTCTCATTTCATTGATAAAATGGAGATATTAGGCATCTCAATATGTCAAGCAAAATATGTGGTGATGTCTTGCCTCCAGCTCAGCTGACCTTGTGATTAAAACAGCACGTCAGTGTTGACATATAGAAATAATGTGGATTTAGGGGGACCTTTCTGGAGTTTGTTCCATCCCAAGACACCTAAACAAGTCTTACTGACTTTCATGCCCTTGTACCCGATGGCGAACAAAGATCTCTCATTCATTTCATCCCCAACATTAAAAGAAGCAAAAAGCAATCTGAAGTTAGAGGCTCACATTAGGAAACAAGGGGGATTGAAAGCAGAAAAAAAATAAGAGGTAACCATCCCATGTCCTGTTCAAAATGTGGATAAAACTGCCAGAGAGCAAGAACAGATCAGCAACATCATGAGCCCCGTCCTGAAAATTACGGCAGAGCTACAGGTTCTGCAAATGTCAAAGAATTGCACTGAAGTAACAAAGGTATTTTGCCTTACTGCTAAGAAATTGCTAAATCCCTTTGTACCTCAGGTTTTTACCTCTTAAAGAAGCATAAGCCTCGCAAGGGGATTTTAGGAGATGCTCCTTAATGGCAGTGAGTTGCTCATTTGAGCCCCATCCCTACAAACCAAGAGGAAAGCCCATCCAAGCTTTTAGCAAAGCATGGATTAGATGAGTCTAAATATGTATATAAATTGTTTGGAGAGTGGAGAGTGGTTAATTACTTTCCTTAAAGGTTTGTGCCCTGTGTTAAATACACTCACTGCCAACTTTTGATTACCCAGCATTACAGGGAGGAACGGTGGGGGAAGAGGGGATGAGCCAGGGTGAGGGGACTGATATTTAACTCCACTGAAAATGTTTGCTGCTAATATTCACATTTCTTGGCACTTTTTATAAGGTGTATCAGCATCATATGGGATCTGGTCAGAAAGAATGACCAGCACATCCAGGACAGCATGGAAATCTTACTGGACAGTGGCTTTGGAATGAGCGTGGCATGACACGCAGAAGTCTCAAAGGTAAAAAAATTATTAATAGGTGCAGTCATGAGTTTCCATGAGGAGGAATTCCATGGAAACTGTATCATGCCTTGCAGTGCTTGTGAAATCCTCTGTCCACAGCACAGGAGAATGTGTGGGATCTGTTGAAATCCCAGTGTGATAAAAATATCAAAATGTCAGTGGAGCTCAGGGCACCATGAATGTGCTCCTTGCCATTTGCCAAGGGACTGTGGAGCCATTGTTAAAGCTATATTTAACTTCTGAAACACTTTTAAAGCAGACATGCCATAACGCAGCATTTTGTTTTGCCTGATTGCTTTTATTTGATCCCTGGCAGTTGTTTTGACCATGAAAATTCGGATTTAGGTCAGCTGTTCACAAGAAATTTAGATGGTGGCGAAAATTCTTCAGCGGGAACACTTCTACTACCAGAATGTCAGACACAAAGTCAGACCTCAACAGTCTTTTAAACCACTTATTGTGGATTTATGTGGGATACGGCCAGGTCTGAATTCACATTCTCATGCAAACCTCCTTCTTTTTAAATAGCAAAATGTTTGACTCACACAGCCAGAAGTGTCAGTGCAAGTTCCCGCTGAATCCCATTTTGATAAAAGTTTATAATGGGAAGTAGAAAGAATTGGGAGCAGCTCATTTTGAGTGCACACAGGCCTCTATGGGCTATTTAGCAATAAAATCTGGAGGCTGCCCAAATTTCTGAATCCACTTTTTTTAAGCAACTTTGATAATCAGTAACGTAAAAGCAGAAATTACAGAGAAACGCATCACCATGTTAAATCTCATGATCCTCCTCCAAAATAAAAATGTATACTTCTCGTTAAAGTGATGATGGGCATTGTTTTGGTGTTTAATATTTCTGCTCATTATCAAAACAGGCAAAATTAGAGGGTTTCTCTCTTAACCCTCTTATCCTACTGACAAAACCCAACGGTTAATGACCTCAAAATGAACAATAAATGGAAATATATAAATAAATCAGACATAACACAAAGACATCATAAACAAAAAATCTCCAGCAATAATCTTGGAAGTGTTTTTCAGAGGACTTTTTCAACAGCATCAGGTCTTTTATTCTCTATTCAATGGGCCTAATGTGCCATCTGCTGTTTTAATTCTTAAATTATAACAGGTTTTGAAAGAAGCAATCATTCTGCAGCATTTAAACAAATAAGGCTGGGGTGGTTGTTTGTGTTGCCTTTTTTTTTTTTAATTTTGGAAGCATCTGTTTATGCAAACAGTGGTGAAGAAATTAAATCTTCAGCATTGTTAATCCTGCTCAGAGACCGACAGCACTTGGGCATGAGCCATAAAAACTGTTCTTGCAGAGCAAAATACAATGATCTGACCCAAAAACGATGATGTGGTGGCGCTATCTGGCGGCTTACTCGGCATTACAATGTCTTGCATTCCTGACAGGATTTGGTTTTTTTGACAGGCTTTGGTTTTTAACTCCAAGCACTAGAAATTTCTTTTAAAAGACCAATTCTATGCCTTTTCTGGGTCTTCATCTAAGTGAAATCCTGAGAAAGGTCAGTGTGTTTCTTTCTAAGTCTTGATTCACACAAACCGTTTTTGGAGCTGGCACAGATTTGGTACAATATAGATTAAAAATACATATACAGAGCCTTCAGTGCCCTGAACAATCCCGTTAAACTCATTGGAGTTCTTCACGGGAAGGAATTCAAGCCGTTCCAAGATGACCCAGGTGGTGATCCAGGTGTGACAGGCAGCAAACCCGTTGTAAAAGTTCCTTCCCAACACGATTTGTGTTCAGGTGGTGCAACGGAACAGTTGAGTTCTTTGCCAAAACACTTCCCTGGATATTACATAAAGGCCAGGAAAACTTCTGCTGTCCTAATCAGGGAACTGTAAAGCTCCCTGCTAAAATGTAAGCCTTTGCAGCAGGGCAGCTGGAAAGCTGGGAGATGAACCATGAAACTTTCCCAGAACAATTTTTTATAGGCGAGTGCCACCTGGTGGGATATGGGGAAGACTTTTCAGCCCAAAAAAGCTGTTTTAAGGTGGTCAGGATCTTTTCAAATCACAGAATTAACATCAAAAAACAGCAGCAAAACCAAAGGTGCATCTGGCAGCTGGGTGGACACACCTGGCTCCGGTCCCTGCTGATCTATGAGTGACACTGATTACGCTGACAAACAAGGAGGATTTCATATTTTTAATTCATATATTTGCAAGAGTCTCTATCTTGAACCGATGCAAGTTCAAAAATAAATTATGAAGATGCTTTCCTTTCAACTCCACGTTTCTATTTCCAGGCTTTTAAATTTGTAATTCCCTAAATTAGGTATCACGTGCAACACCAAATTAATTAACAGCGTGAATGAACGGTATCTTTGCTGTGTTCTATCAAAGGAAAAGCACGGCAGAGCTGGGCACAAACAGATCTCAAAGATAAGATTGACACACATTTTCAACTCAAGTGAAAAATTAGTTGTAACTGAATGGATTTTTCTGCTGCTGATGTATTAATGGGCAGCAGTCGCAGCCTCTGGAAGTCAATCCAGCATTTCCTGCTGCGTCCCAAAGAAAATCCCACATTTGAGGCCTAGTTCTGATTTTGCTCATCACTCTGCAGGACAAGAGCACTTTTGTTGAGCAAGTAGCTGGGAAATTGGGTTCATCTTTTCATATTTTTTTTTTTGCACGACTTCAAACAATGCGCAATTCTAAACTTGCAAGATTTACAGAACGCCATGGGAAATGGATGTATTGTCAGAACTTAGCAGGCAGTCAGACTGTGCTATTGACACACACATGTGGTTCCAAGTTTGTCTGACATGGTTTAAATTAGGAAGAAAAGCCTTAGGGTTATTAGATTTAGTGGCATAAATGGGACACTCCATCCCAAGAAAACAGTGGATACATAAAATTTTAGAAACATTTGCCCTATCCTGAGGTTTTGCTCCTTTTTTTCAGCCCCCGAGTTTCACGCTTTATTAAATGATGTGTTGACAGACACACAAGCATCTTTATTTAATTGGGAAGCCCAGGGGTTGTCACCAACAGGTACGCACAGTTCGTTTTTATTGACACATTTACTCACCACTTCTTTGCCCTCCTCCTCCAAAAAGGCCTCCAGAAGCAGAAAGCTGGGGCTTGTGCACATAAAGAATTAAGGGGATTAGCTGCACCACCATGCTTGGGTTATGGCTTCAAAGCAAAACATTGGCTGCACCTACGTAAACGCCTCTGCTTAAGTAATTGGAAAGGAACCACTTCTCAGAAGTACAGGTGCATGACCGACTGCAGATATTAGGGCCGAGAAAGGGCAGGAATTGCTTGGAATGGGGAAAGGGGGAAGGGAGAAGGT
>VZTF01002316.1:832484-911750 GCA_013397755.1 Cnemophilus loriae
ATGCCCGGCCGCTGCTTGCCCCGCATCCCACCCCGAGGTGCCTACCTGGGTGCGGGATCGCCGGAGTTTGGGGGCGGGAGCGCAGACCTTGGGCGCACGTCTTGAGTGTCCGTGCGTTTGGGCTTCTAAACGGTGCTGTCTCGCTGTGCTCACCTGCGCTTTCCCTCCCTCTCATTTTAACGCAGAAACGAGAAGCAGGAGGAAGAAGAGGTTCGTGTCCAGCCCCCGCTACGTGGAGACCATGCTGGTGGCCGACCAGTCCATGGCCGAGTTCCACGGCAGCGGGCTGAAGCACTACCTGCTGACCCTGCTCTCCGTGGCCGCCAAGCTGTACAAGCACCCCAGCATCCGCAACTCCATCAGCCTCGTGGTGGTGAAGATCATGGTCATTTACGAGGAGCGCAAGGGCCCGGATATCTCCTCCAACGCCGCCCTGACTCTGAGGAACTTCTGCAGCTGGCAGAAGCAGCACAACCCGCCCAGCGACCGGCACGCCGAGCACTACGACACGGCCATCCTCTTCACCAGGCAGGTGAGGGACACCGAGGTCACATCCAGCCCCACACCCACTGCTCCCTACCCCCTCTGCCAGGAGACCTCCGAAAAAGTGTCCAGAGACAGTCGTGTGTCACCACAGCTTTAGTGAAGCAGGCTAAAAATTAGATGAGCTGCTTTTTATTTTGTTTATGTTTTGCTGTTTGCACTGTGTCTAGTGAAGCTCACAGTTTGTGCACTGTCTTTCTGAACTCCCCGTTTGTGCACTGTGTTCCTGCCCCATATATTTTTAGCAGATTTCAGATGGAAATTACGCATTTTATTTCTACGTGTAACCCTCGCCTATGTTCCAGAGACAGATTTTTGCCATCATACCCATTGAAGTGCTGAATATTTATGCTCTTTCCATAAGTAAAGGCAAACTGCCAGGGCTGGATGGCTCTTGCCAAGGTTAAGTCTCTGATCTGATTAATAATGAAACTGCCTTTTTTTACAGGACCTGTGCGGTGCCAAGACATGTGATACTCTTGGGATGGCTGATGTGGGAACAGTTTGTGATCTAAACCGCAGTTGCTCTATCATAGAAGACGATGGTTTGCAGGCTGCCTTCACAACAGCCCACGAATTAGGTACTTGAAACTTTGCAAAGCCATTCCCTGGGATTAATTGAAGCCAGCTTGATGCCGGAAAGCCCAGCCTGCACCTCCCCGGAGCAGTCGGGAGGAGGCAAAGCCCTGTCTTGGAGCAGGGTTGGACTCTGGAAGGCAAATCTGGCCTGCACGGCATTGTCTGCAAGAGCTCTGTGTGTGTGCCTGCAGGAAAAAAAAGGGGGGAGAGAAGATCCAGTGCCATCTGCTTGAAATCTGAGAGCGTTCAGATTTGGGTTATTAATTACAGGACCAGGCTATGACCAGCTCTAGAGCAATATTTAAAATACTGTTGGTAATGTGTAGGACAGACTTCCTAAAGTCACAGACTTTCCTTTTCTCCTTTTCTCGAAGGCCACGTGTTTAACATGCCTCATGACGATGCAAAGCAGTGTGCTGGCATCAATGGAATGAGCCGGGATTTCCACATGATGGCATCCATGCTCTCCAACCTGGACCGCAGCCAGCCCTGGTCTCCATGCAGTGCCTACATGATTACAACATTTTTGGATAACGGTCATGGTAAGGTTATTAAGCTTTCCATTCATGTGGCGTTTGAGCTCTTGGGCTTTACTGCTTTGGGGTTTTTTTTTTTAAGAGTGCTTTCTGCTTCAGCACAGACTTAACCTTTTGCGTGCTGTCAGTGAGTTTAGAAGAACCTTATTATTATAAAAATGGTGGCACAAATGGGCTCAAAGGCTTCTGTTACAAAGCAAATGCAGTTCCCTTTTACAGCTGAGCCTACAGCATCATCTGACTTCTTTTTTTCCTTTTTTTTCCAACTTTTTCAGGGGAATGTTTGTTGGACAAGCCCCACAGGCCCATCCAGCTCCCTTCTGATTTGCCTGGCACGCTGTACGATGCCAACAGGCAGTGCCAGTTCACATTTGGAGATGAGTCCAAGCACTGCCCCGACGCAGCCAGTACGTGCACGACGCTGTGGTGCACCGGCACCTCGGGAGGGCTGCTCGTGTGCCAAACCAAACACTTCCCCTGGGCAGACGGCACCAGCTGCGGGGAAGGGAAGTGGTGCATGAATGGCAAGTGTGTGAATAAGACTGAGAAGAAGCATTATGATGTAAGTAGTGAAAAAGAAATGGGTGCAGCTTGGGTCGCAGAGCCGCGTGGAGAATGCTGCGGTGGGAGGGATCTGATAGAAGGGGTTGATTCAATGTTAATAAACAAACTTAGGGCAGGTTTTTTAATGAGTTTGGGTAAAAATGAGCGTGATGATGGTTTTTGTGCTGTGGTTCAGTATGGGTTTTCCTGTATTAACTTGTGTCCTGCTTTTGTTGTCGTTCCAGACGCCAGTGCATGGGAGCTGGGGGTCCTGGGGGGCGTGGGGCGAGTGCTCCCGGAGCTGCGGCGGGGGAGTGCAGTATTCCTTCAGGGAATGTGATAACCCCATCCCGAAGAACGGGGGCAAATACTGTGAAGGGAAGCGGGTGCAGTACAGGTCCTGTAACATCGAGGACTGCCCGGACAACAACGGTAATTTTTCCCCATTTTTGACACCCAGGATTGGTGTGTTGTGGAGGAAGAGCATGGACAGAGATGATCTCATGCCCACCTGTCTTTTCTCTGCCTGCAGGCAAAACGTTCAGGGAGGAACAGTGTGAAAAGCACAACGAGTTTTCCAAGTCTCCCTTTGGAAGTGGACCTGCAGTGGAGTGGACACCCAAGTTTGCTGGTGTGTCTCCAAAGGACAGATGCAAGCTGGTTTGCCGAGCCAAAGGAACAGGATACTTCTTTGTTCTACAGCCAAAGGTATTTCAAAACTGCACCTCTTCCAGCTGATCATGAGGAGGATTTTTATTTTCTCTATGTGAAGAGTCAAGCAGTGTAGAAATCTGAAATTATGTCTTTCTCATATTTAAGCTGGATTATTCCTCCATGTACAGCTGGATCATTGCAAGCATGCTTTAGGTGTTCTGGCACAATCCTTCCACCTCCTCTACCCACTTCACCCTGCTTTCCTTCCCTCTCCTTCCACCAATCTGATTGCATTGAGATAGGTTTGGAAAACTCTGAGAGATCTTTGCCAGAATATTGGTGCTTTCTCATACTGGTTACAAATATGCTGACAGCTTAAAATAAACACGAGGAAAAATATTCATCTTGCATAGCTACTTGAATTCGCTGTCATCAGATGGTGAGAGCCAGGAACTACCAGGGCGATGACACAGAGGGTTTTTGTGGAACAGCACTCCTAGAAATAAAGGATGTGCTGAACAGCATTAAAAGCAATGCTGGCAGTGTGCTTTGAGGACATGGCTGCCTGCTAGTGACACTAGAAAGCAATGGGGGTTTTTTTATATGAAATCAGTAAAACTGTTTTGTAGGTTTTTTTTGGGGAGGTATTAACGAAAACTGAGATTGTTTTCTCCTCTCACCATGGCATCATTTTTGCAAGTGAGATGAAGTAGCACCACATACCTTCAACTACCTATGGGCTGCTCTGGTTTTTAGTTCCCAAAGCCCTGAAAACGACAGGTGCTGCAGGCATTCCACCCGTCCATATTTTGTGTTACGCAGTTTCAGAGCACTGTGCACGTTGTAACCAGTCTCCTTGTGTCCCCAAGGTGGTGGATGGCACCCCGTGCAGCCCGGACTCCACGTCGGTGTGCGTGCAGGGGCAGTGTGTGAAGGCTGGCTGCGACCGCACCATCGGCTCCAACAAGAAGTTCGACAAGTGTGGCATCTGCGGGGGCAACGGCTCCACCTGCAAGAAGGTGTCAGGCACCCTCGTTAGAGCCAAGTGAGTTGTGGCTGAAAGCTCTGGCTTTCCAGTGGGATGTTGCCCGAGTTTATCGTTAGAACTGAGAGTTGATCTATCTGATACATATCACTGGGGATAACTTGGAGGGAGATCCCAGCAAAAGAAAGCCCCTCTGCCAACGTGGGATTCACCCATTAATGAGCTAAATGCCTTGACTTCAAAGTTTAGTCTTGTGCTGGGAGGCTTTTTCCCCTTCCCAGGGAAGAGCAGAGGACTCAGTGTTTCTCTTTTCTCCCGGGCAGACCTGGCTACCACGACGTGGTCACCATCCCGGCGGGGGCGACCAACATCGAGGTGAAGCAGCGGAACCACCGGGGCGCGAGGCACGACGGCAGCTTCCTGGCCATCAAAGCCGCCGACGGCACCTACGTCCTCAACGGCGACTACACGCTGTCCACGCTGGAGCAGGACATCACCTACAAGGGCAGCGTGCTGCGCTACAGCGGCTCCTCGGCCGCCCTGGAGCGCATCCGCAGCTTCAGCCCCCTGAAGGAGCCGCTGACCATCCAGGTGCTGACGGTGGGGGACCTGCCGCAGCCCAAGATCAAGTTCACCTATTTCGTGAAGAAGCCGGCGCAGCCCGGCGCGGACAAGGCGCCCGGCAGGAAGAAAGAATCCTTCAACGCCATCAGGGAGATCATCTCCTCGGAGTGGGTGATCGAGGAGTGGGGCGAGTGCTCCAAGTCGTGCGGCTCGGGCTGGCAGCGGCGCGCCGTGGAGTGCCGGGACCCGCGGGGCCGCCCGGCCGCCGACTGCGCCCGCGAGCTGAAGCCCAGCAACCTGCGGCCCTGCGCCGACGTGCCCTGCCCGCAGTGGCAGCTGGGGGACTGGTCCCCCTGCTCCAAGACGTGTGGGAAAGGCTTCAAGAAGAGGTTGTTGAAATGCGTCTCTTCCGACGGCAGCGTGCTGCCCCAAGAAAGCTGTGAGCCCTCCAAGAAACCCAAGCACCTGATAGACTTCTGCAACGCCACGGACTGCAGCTAGATAGGACGACTTGGGAAAGCTAAAACGTTTTTTTTTTTAATAATTATTTTATTTTATTTTTTCCTTCAGACCAGTGCACTGAAAAAAAAAAACAAAAGAGGGCTAGAGGCAGCGCGTGTGTTTTTGCGTAAAAAAATTTGTGGTGAGGATCCCTTGAGGTGGGACAGTGCAAACAGCTTTAATTGGCTTTGCATCCTAAAAATCCCCTGCCAAGTGAAAATTGGATGGGATAGCAGACCCATGTCACTCATTCATCTTCAGCAGATAAGGCCCAAAGGCATCAGAATTGCCTTTTTTTAAGTGTGTTATAAATTAAGCCAAATGTGAGCAGTGAGACACATTTAAGCAAACATTTTGTGGTTTGGTTATTTCTCCCTTCTTTTGGATTTATCTTGTGGTACTGATCAAATCCCCACGTGTAGGAAGGGGAAGGAAAAAGCTTAAAATAATTGGTCAGGGTTTACCTACCTCACAAAGGGCAAAAAACAAGATTGGAAAAGGAGCTTTAACTATGTCATTCATGGCTGCTATTGTTTCAGAGAATAGTTTTATATAAAAATAAAGCCATATTCTCTACCTGTCAAGAGTAAGAAATACCAAGAACAAATATCAACTCCACAAATCACTAGAATTTCATATTTTTTTTAAAGTACCTTTATGTCATCCCAATGTGCCTGTCCATTTCTCTCAGCCACTCCAGTGCCATTGTGGTGACATGTGTAATCCAGAGGCTTGGAAAAGTGGAAATCTGAGTCTGAGTAGTTGCTCTTTGTGCCTTCTGCATACCTTCCACTAGCTTTTCTGATTCCAGCTTGGTCCTACCTTCCTGCCAAACACATTCATGGAGCGTGTGAGCATTCCAGTCATGCTTTCACACTCAAATCTTTGGCCTTACCCCAGCCAATGGATGTATTTGAGTTAAAAAAGGAAAAAAAAAAAAAATCCCACTCTGAATGGGAACGTCCTCTGTGGCCTCTGCTGGGTTTGTAGAGCTCAGTCACTGATGAGGTGGGAAGGCAAAGCTGAGGGATAGCAGGTCCATCCACAGCAAAACGCCAGCATTCACATCATTGAAGATTGTGCCAGTCCATAGACCATGAGAGAATATGGCTTTCCTTATGTATATAGTAAAATATATTACTATAGATTTTACGTACTTCATAAGTATTTTATATTTCTCTCCCTTCTGGGAAGGGTTATAATTTGTAATAAATGCATATAATGAGCGTATTTATTTTTATACTTCTTGTCTAATGTGATCTTCTAAGTTATCGCTTTTTTAAAAGGACATATAACAAGGATAGAGTATTTATACAGTATAATATGTTACTAGAGGTAATAAATGAACCCTATAAATTTTGGAAATGGAGTGTCTTTATTTCACTGGACTAAAACCAGTCCATGGAGCAGAAAAAGCTTGGAATCTGAGGAAAATATTAAGCAAAAGGCAACTAATTACCTGTGTTAGTGAAGAGGCTTGGAATACTCTGCCCATAATGTCACACGCCACCTTAAAAGAGGTAATTTTGTATTTTATTACTTAACCACTAACTCATCTATTTCAGAAAATGGAGTGCAGCTAAACTGATGCCTATCAGTCATGTTTAGAACCAAGAAAGTATGCACAAAAGCAGCTGTTTTGCCTCGCTCTGGTGGGAAAGGAGCAGTCAAAATCCAGAGCCGTTCATCAGCAGTCAGAGGTTTCCCTCAGCAGCTCCTGGGGAGTTTCCCTCACCAGTTTTCTCCTGATGCTGCTTTTCCAAGAAGCACTGTGTGAGTGAGCTGTTCCAACGCTGTTGGTAGCACGTTTCATTATGTTAGAATGGATACGAAGCATCAAAAACTGATCTTTGCTCCCTCATACCTGATCTCATCACCACTGCAGTCAAGAGAAGATCTTCTGTTGGGCTCCGTCGGATTTTTGCCACAGAATTTGAGACATCAGTCATTTCTGGATGCTTCTGGCTTTGTGTCATGTAAAAATCTATTAAAACTTCCTTTGCCAAAGTTTGGACTCTGTCTCTGCAGAAATAGTTCCCGTTTGATTCCGTGGAGGAAGTGCTGGCCCCTCTGAATCGCAGAGAATTCTCATCACGTCACACTTCATTGGGCAGTGCTTTGACGTGCAGAAATGCTGGGGAGTATTTTATTCCTAACATTATCCAGGAGGCAGCCAATCCCTTTCTGGTTTTATACATAGTTAAGAGTATTTATAAATCCAAGAAATAACTATTTATTTGTAAATATAGATATATATGGACATATATATTTTATTCACCATCTAGGTTAGAAAAGACCTGGGACTTTGAAGAGGAGAAGAGTTATCCTGGAGCCTGTCAGGCTGATGAGATGTGAAATTGTGGTATCTGGGCTCGGTGAGCACTGTAAATGGTGTAGCTAGAAAATGTGGAGTAGCTCTTTTCCTCTGGCACTGTTAAAATAATAATGTGATTTACTGCTTGAAATTGTCCTAACAGTAAATGGGAAAAAACCTCAAAACTCATTCAAATCAACATCTCCAAACACTGGGTGTGTTTCAGCAACGAGACCTTTGCTTTTATCTTTTGCACATCACAAGCAGGTCAGCAGATGCAAAGTGATGTGATTTGTTGAATTTTGTAGGACAAACAGGGATATTTTAGACAAAATACCTTAACCCACTAGCTAAGGTAGGGAATGGAGAAGAAAATACTCCTGGAGAAATTCAGAAAGGCGTCTTCAGAGGAATAACCCAGGCTGCTCAGCAGACAGTCGCAGAGTTCTGGCCGGGCTGTGCTCATCAGCTCCCTGTGAAATTGCTGCCACAGCCCGGCGTTATCCCGGCTCATCCAGCTGGGAGGCTGCTCAGCCCCCGCAGGGGCAGACCTGCCTGCCAAGCACCATTTGGAGCAGAGATCAGTCCCGTGGGATGTGGCCACTGGCTGCTGAGCCCTCGAGGCACAGGGGTTGTAATTAGGGGACGTTTTATCCCTAGCAAAGGTCACCCAAATATAGCAAAGGGATCTCCTGGCAGGCAGATCCCTCGGACATGTCCAGGCTACAACAGGAGTGTAAGAGAGCGTTCAGCAGCAGCCCTCATTTAACTTAAATATTTGCATTTTGCCCGGATCTGCACAAGCAGAGCTCTCTGTTACAACGTGTGAAGGCAGGAGAACAGCCCAGGAGATTGCACCCCCTGGATGTCCCTTCCACGGTGATCTATCCCGTGCTGTCCTAGCAAAACAGCTCCAAACATTCACTCATGCCCGATATTCCCCCTCAGAACACAAAACATGGACAGAAAGGAAGTCAAAACACAGTTATCAGGTTCACAAGTGGTGCTTTGAACGGGGTGTTTTAACAAATATTTGTGCTCCCGAAGCCTGGGGCCAAGGGATGATGTGGAGATGAAAGCAGCATTGTTTGGACTCGCAGATGGGTTTACAGCCCACAGCAGTGCAAGAGGGGCTTGTGCAAAAGGGATTTAATGTTGGGCAAGAGAAGTGTGGTTTCCTACAGTCCCTCTGCCTGGAAGCTGTGCTTGACAGCTTCAGTGGGATAAAGGATCGTCCTTGGTTCTGTTGCAGCCCAGGACCAGCAGCTGATGAGATTCCAGAGCCCTGGACAACATCTAAATTTAAATATCCAGAACCTAAGTTGCTAAATCAGCCACACTTAATATATTGTACTTTTGTGTCATTGTGCTGCAAATCTGAGTTTGTCCCATCTTATGATCCTTCACAGATACTCCGTTTGGAAATTAGTATTTTCTCCAGTATTAGCTGCACTCAGCTATAAGATACTTTCCTGTAAACACACAAAAAGGAGCTGCATGTTCCAAGAGAGAAGTCATATGGTAGAGATTATAATCAGGCAAGCTGAAAGCAGTGGCCATTTTAATTGTGCACCAAATATATTTTTTCAGTATAACTAAGACAATATGCCTGTCCCAAACAATTTAAGTGTCTGCTGCCACTCTGTATGATTTTGCATGTGCAGAACTGGAGATGATGTAAGAAGACAACTGAAATTCAGATATTCTGATTAAAAATTGCTCTGTGAAGCAGCACAAGTTAACAGAGTATTTTCAAATTTGTTTTTCTAACTGAATACCTATACCCATCCTGGCTCAGGACAGCCCTGGTTTAAACCCGAGACCAAAGGAAAATTTGCCTTCTTGTCTTTAATTTGAATCTTAATTACGTGTTGAATTAACCCCAGAGGTCAGGCTTTGGTGAGAATATTTTCACAGAGATGAAACTGTGTGAGGAAAAGGGAAGAGAGGGAGAGGGCAGAAAGGGAGAAAAGAGGACTTTTGTGGAATTGTCAATTGTGGAAACTTTTGAAACAGATGTTGGAGATCGGATTTCAGAATCAGGCCTGGGCAGATTTAGAAGTGAATTAAATGCAGTGTAAAGTCCATCTCTTTTTTCTCTCCCAGTGAACCAACACACGCATGTGGGGATATGCTAAAATAATGAACATTGGTGTTTTCCATTTCTCGTTATCCTCCTGCTGGAACAAATGCAAAGCACAACAAAGAGGAATCATAGAGGGGCTCAGCTGCCTTTGATGAATAAAACAAAAGAAATTTTTAAAAGCCCTCTGCACATGTTACCTCTTCACTCTTTTAATTTATAATTTTATTTATTTGCACTTTTAAAGGCATAATAGCTGATGTCAGAAAGAAGAGTCCCCAGAGCAACAGCTGCCTGGCAGACAAGAGGGTCAGAGGCATTAAAGAATATAAATGTCAAAATCCTGCATAAAATAATTTTGAATCTGATCTAAGCTAGCAAAAGCCAAGGAATTCAGAGCTAATGCTGCCATTTGCATAGGGACAAAAATTTGTATAAGCCCGTTCCCAAAGCTCAGGTTGAAGTGATGGATATCACCCACAAGAGGACACTGGCTTCAGGGAGGCTAAAACATTTACTTAGAAATTTATTCCAGGGTTTAAATCAGATTCCTGTTGGTCTGACTTGAAAAATCAGTAGGTTGATATTATTTAAGTCTGTGAAACAGATGTTCTCATCACTTGCATGACTGCAAGGCATGAATGAGAAAGTGGGGAGGAGACAGGGGCTGACTCCATCCTGCTGGAGACACCCCCAGTGCTGGAGGGACAGGGGGAGGGTCCATGCTCCCACTGGGAGATGGTTTCTGGAGAGCCTCTGGATGAAGGTTCATGGATGACACGGGCAGAATGTTTGACAGGTGTTTAGCAGGCTCTGGGTTGCTCGGGGCAGCTTGGCAATTTTGCTTTCGAGTGTTGAGAGGGACGTGTCAAGACCTGAAGGAGGAGATGGAGATATCGGCAACATCAGGTGGTTTAAAGCAAACTGGTGACATCACTTTGGGGCTTTGCAAAGGAGCCTCTCTAGCCAGGTTCCCCTTCCCAGCTCCAGGAACTGCCCTGGGGATGCAGGGCTGTCCCTGAACCTCAGAACAATCAAAACCCCCTCTGGCGTGGGGCCCGCGGTGAACCTGCTCTGAGCTCAGAGCTACCGCGAGAATTGTGTGTTTGGCATCACTGACTATTTGTTCAAAAACCAAATCATGAAACCAAGATTTGCACACTATGTTCCCTTGAGAATCTAGGAAAGAGCTGCCCACTGGAAAGGGTTGTTCTGATGACTGTGGAGCGACAAAGTTGCTTGTGTGGATGATTAGGGCATAATTTCCAAGAATAGGGAGCAGCTCCCAGTCAAGCAGCTCAAACAGCTTTGCAAAGGACCTTGTTAAATCAGGAGGGGACAACATTTAATTTATACTTAGCAGAGAATTGGTTTAGTGGCCTGGCCTGAAGAGGAACACTGTCAGAGAGCAGAAAATACAATTCCATAAAGTTACTCTACTACATATCGAGGTGTTTTCAGCTGTCACTGCTGAGGGAGAATCACTTTTTTTTAATGTCAGTGCCAGTGGAGGGTCCTTTGGCAGGACCAAGCTGAGGAGTGAGGTTTGACCTGGTGTTATCCAGACAGTCCCAGTTCTGCTGCCCTGAAGACTTGGCCTCTTGTGGGGCTGTGTGATGGAAAACAAAAAGATGGTGAGTTTTTTTCAGCGCCAGGAAAAACAGATCTTACAATTCGCATTCAATTTCACCTGAATGCCAGGAAAGTGCTTCAAAGGATGGAAATAATTTGTTACTCAAGACCTGAGCTACTAAAAGATAAGTGTTTGGCATGCATGTTTTTGGGACTCCAGAGGAGAACTTCTGCCTTTGGGGCGAGCTGCTTAGCTGCTTTTTGACACAGTTCACATGAGCATGGGTTTTGTCTGAGTATCCTGAATGTCCAGTGGCCTGAATCTCCTTCAGGTTTTCCTTCAGTGGAACCTGATGTATGTTGTAGCCAGTTCTCATCTCACTAGTGAGAGCTTATTTGCTTTTTTTGCTGGGGGCTGTTTGACAGACTCACACAAGACCTGCCTGAGTCAGGCTTGCTCTTAAAAGAATTGCTGGCATAGTCATGTCACTGGAGAACACGGGAAAGGAAAGCACAACCCGACTTGTTATAGCTGTAACCCCAAAAAATCCTAATGAAGATGCATTTATACCAGCCCAGGTCCTTTATTCTATTCCGAGAGCTGATCTAAGGTGTACCTACAAGGCAGTTTAATTTGCTAAATTGAATTAGATTTGCATTTTTGCATGGACAGAAATAGTTTCACTGGTTAAAGCCATGTGGGCAAATGCATTTGCATACAGAAAATTAAATAGCATTCTTTCTTGTGTGCTTTAAGAAATAGAACTCCTCTTGGGAAGGAAAAATCCTGCTTTTCCCCCTCATGTCAAACTACAAAGTGCTAGGACTGCAAAGGAGGGTGGTGTTACACACCTTCTCTAATGTATCCACTGCCTTTAAATATTTGGGCTGACAGAAATTTCAAAACATTTCAGGAATGGAGTAGAATATGAGGTTTGCTGATGCTTCTGCCTTAATGGACATAAACTCTCACAAATAAGCATCCAGCACCCAGGAGAGTTAAAATTTCCCCTCACTTGCTACTGGAGCTGGCTGGAGATAATAAAACCCACCCCACAGCTCCTCAGCAGGGTCTGGGATGGAAAAGCTATGAAAGTCTAAGAAGAAAAAGCACAGTTAGCAGCACTTTAAAATCTGAGAATGGCAGCATTGTTGGGGGAAACAATAAACGCTGGGTTTAAACAATTTAATGTCAACCAAATGTGAAGGCTGTGTCATGCAGAAGCAGCAGTTACAGCAGTGTTGTTTAAGCTTAAATTGAACATCAAGCAGTAACTACAGGCGAGCTTTGTTCCCTAGCAATGAGATGTCTGCACATCACAGATGCAGGACTTCTTCAGAAAACTGCCAGATGATGGGATTACTCCAAGGAAAATTTCGCAATGGCCTTTGATTCCTTCCTGATGAAGTGATTTTCCACAACACTTTGCTCACTGGCAGATGAGGCGAGACTGGGGAGTGAAATGAATGTGGTAGCATTACAGAGTAACAATAAATGCAATCATCAGTGTCTTGATTAAGGAGTCCAGCCCTGTGGACACTGATAACAGCAGAGCTTCCTGAGGTCAATGAGATTCACTTTATAAGTGGAATAAAATCAGCCCATTCCCCTTTGCAAAGTCACAGCAAGGAGGTTTCAGCCCAGAAATGCTGAAGTCAAAATTATGACTGGAAGCACTTATGGAGTAGAGTCTGAAATATCCCACATTCCCCAGTCTGCTCCAGTTGTATCTGCCAGGGTGGCACAGCAGCAGGGGAAAGCAGGAAAATGCAGGGCAAGGGTGGCACAGTAGCAAGGGAAAAGCAGGAAAAATGCAGGGCAAGGATGGCACAGCAGCAAGGGAAAAACAGGAAAAATGCAGAGCATCGCAGGCCAGGAGGTTGCTGCACCTTCCCTGTCCAGTCCCTGCTGATTAATTTAATGTGACTCAGGTGGCAGATACAACAAATATGCCTTGGAAGAAAAGCCTCGCTGGCTGCAGCCCTCCTGATTAGGAGCAGCTGGTTGGATTTGGAGCGGTGGCTTTCTCGCCCTGTAAAGTTCTTTGTGCTGCAGCACCGCGATAATGGAGCTCATTCCAGGCCGATGTTTGCTGTAAGTGACGGGGTTAAGATGTTTTGTGATGCACTCTTTGATTACTAAATTTCCTGCCTTTCGCGTACTTACCTTTACGGCCTGCGTTGTTCTTTTATGTGCATACTAAGTGGTGAAACGATGCTATTGAGTTTGAGATGAAGAGGTAGAGCGTTATTTGAAGTGGCTTTATCAGAAACGACTGTTTTGGAGAGCAGGAAGCTTTCCTGTTTTGTTTGAAATGTAAATATTGTGCAATGCTGCAAACATTAGGTATTCTTAAAAGCTGTTAGCAGGTGCTAAAAGAAATACTGGGTATTGTCACGGCTGGAAAAGATAATTTCTCTTTTATGGCTTATATTAATAATTAATATAAATAATTAATCTCGGTAGTGGCACAAATAAGGAAGCGCTTTATTTTTATTGTGGTTTTTAGTTTAAAATTGGTGAGGGTGACTTTTGGAAAGCCTGAGTAGCCTTTCACATGTAATGGGCTCTACATTAACAGAATGGTCTTGTGTTACTGAAGCACACGAGCAGAGCATTAAAGTCTGCCTTGTACAATCAGCAGCTCTGGAGTCTGAGCCATGCGATCTTCTCTTTCTGCCTCCCCTCACTCGTGTCTTCTCTTCCTGGGGTCACACTGCTCAGGCTTGGTGGGGCAAGCCGAGTTCAGCCACGCAAATCCCTGCTCTCAAAGCGTCCGAACTCCCTGTCCCCGTGTCACTGCACCCCCTTCCCTTACCCTGACCACGTTAAAGGTGCGGCCTCAGAAGCAAGGGAGAGAGAAATGTGACACTGCAGAAAGTCTGAGAGCAGAATTGGGGCGCAGTGATCCCCCTTCCCTCATTCTAGTTCATTCAAACAAGTCAAAGGTTGGCAAAACAGATCCTTTTGGAAATTACTCAAAATACGGCTAACATTGAAGGAATAATGTTTCCTTTTGGCTGTTTGACTGAGGTGCAGCGTTTGGGGCTTGTGAATTTTCGAGAGCTGGCTGATTTGCATAGGCACGTTATTTCTTAAAAGTGGAGCTGGCAGTGCTGCCAAGAGTTACAGTTGGCCAGCAATCTCCCTTGTAAAATCCCGCTCCTGCTGGTGTAAATTATTTTTCAGTGCTCTGAAATTTCTTATGTCGGGCCTCTGTCTCAGTCAGTGAATGCTTGCAGTTTCATTTTACAGTTATTGGTGTGGTTTCTTAACATTTCTGAAAAAAAAAAAAATAGAAAAGCAGAAAAAGAAGTCATCTATTCTCAAGATATTTGTGTCATGATGGCCCAGAAAAAGGATGGAGTTGGTGGGACTGGGAGAGGAGACTGAGATTCCTGCAGCTCTAATTTTCTGACTCAAACCAAAGCCTGGATGCTTTGAAATGCTCTACAGTTTCAAAAAATCTCTAGAATTTAGTAAAATGAGGATAAAAACATCAATTTCGCAAAGCCATCTGCAAGGATTAGTTTTAAAACCTGGGCTCTGCAAGTGCCTTGGTTTAGGATGGCTCAGTTACAGTCCCAGACATTAAATGTTGTGCTTAAACTCATGTCAGTCCCCCCTCCCTGCTACAGAAAGATTTTTTTTTTATTCTTCTAATTGCAAGTGCTGGAAAGATGATTTTACACTTTTCAGTCTATCAGTTCAGTAAATCAGTACATTTGGTTATATTTATCCCAGTTCTTCTTTAGAAGAGAAACTTTCTTGCTCTTTGAGGTTGTAAAGGACACAGGTGGCTTTAAGAGTGAAGGACAGAATTAAGAATACTGATACAGGCCTAATGGAGAGAATTTGCCCGGTCCCACAGTTTACCATGGATTAATACCTGTGGTCCTCATAGTCCCAGAAGAATCCCATAGTTTATACCTGAGGTATTTTTTCCATGCAAAACAAGCACAGTGGTACTTCCCCCAACAAAGGGCAAATATGTGAGAGGATAAAGCCAATTATTTTGGGAAAGGAACTTAGACTTATTTAATATCTGTTTTGTTGGGATTTTTTAACAAGGAAAGCAAGGAGACCGCCATTTTAGGAGGTTTTTGGGAGGAAAAATGCTTGTTTTAAAGGGACTGCTGGAATGGTCAGCAGAGATGGGGCTGGGCTGTCAGAAACCCCTGGGCTTTGCCCAAGGTCCCTTCAGCTGCTCACCTTGGACAGTGCCACCACCTTCCCTGTGAACCTTCCCATTCCTCCGGGAATCCTGGTGAGAAGTGGGTGTAAATCAGCGTCCTCTGCAAGAGAGTAACGCCAGAAATCAGGCTCCAGGCACAGATGAGCTTTAGTGCAGCTGTTGTAAGCCCTTGTTCCGGGGAACAGGAGAGCTGCTGTGTCCCACAGAGGCCAGCCCTGTTCTGATCACAGCCTGGCCGCGGAGCTCGCTGATAAATAACTCCTTTTACGCTGCACATCTGGGGGGAGGGCTGCCTCCCATGCTGGCCACATGCCTGCTAAATAAAGCCCAGAGGAAATTGGTTCTGCGTGCCGTCGTCGGAGAGGTGAAGGCTCAGCAGTGACCTCTGGTCCCCGGCCCCTGGAACTCGAGGGACGGGATGCTCCACGAGGCTGGCAATACCAAGTCTTTGCTTTGCTCCAGAAGAGCCTTGGCCAGCCAGGTTATTCTTTAAAGGGATTAGCTAGCACAGTCTGGTAAATGAGTTATAGGGGACCAGAGTCCTGCTTTCCTCCCCCTGCAAAGGCAGAAGTTGGGAAAATGCAGAGTAATAATAAACAACAGAAATAGAGATGTTAGAGTGCAGAAGCTAAACTGTAAAATTATAAGAGCAATAGTATTTTTGAATAAATTCATCCCCCATAAAATAATGACCAGCTATGAAGCAAGTACTTACTATGCTCCAAAAACAGATTTTGGTGATGAATGATGCAATTAATCAGACTCTTTTAAACCCCTTTTTTCACTCCTGGTGAAGTACCTGGGTGCTTTCCCAAGGAGTCCTGTGACAAACCTGTCAGGGGGGCTGCACAGAGAGAAGTCACATTTCAGTGTGATTTTGCAGGGCAGTGTTTGACCCCACAGAACAACACATGCTCAGACACATTCAGTGTACCAGGGAGGACAGGAAGAATTCTAAAGGGAAAAAAAAAGGAAAAAGAAGCACTTGTGGCAACTCAGACCTCTGATTCTTTAAGCGCTTTGGGACCCATTTACATTTAGACACAAGTATATGCATTGAAGACAAATATAGCTGAAGCTAAGCCTTTGTATAAATTTGGAGATGATTGGGTGTGTATCTCTATGGGGTTATTCATGAAGTTGGAACTGGTAAGAGAGGAATTCTGTTTCATTCAATTTGTAGGATGTAATTTGAATTTAATAGTCTTCAATGAAAGGAGGTAGGAAATTGAGGAAGGGAGTGTCCTGTTTGAACAAATCAGAGATTTGGCTTGCCTCTTCCTGTGCAAATTTCCCTTAATGCTTGATATTAGCAAATTGTTTTTCCTGCAGAGAAGTGCAAAGAAACAGAAAATTTTAAAGAGGTTATTTAGGGAAAGTAAATATTGAAATCCCTAGTACAAAAGCTTGCTGAGATACCTGATTTTAAATGTCCCTCAGGTCTTAAAGAAAAGAAAAAGCCTGTTTATACATGAGCCTAGATCAATACCAAAGAGAGTTAGGGATACACTTATCATTAGTCCTGCAAGTAACCCAATAGGAACCGTTTGCTTTTGTATAATTGGTGATAAATTTTACCTATATATGTAAAAAGTGGTCCTATTCTAGGCAAAAAAAAAAAGTCTAACTTGAGCAATTCCCGTGCAGAAATCGAAGTTCTCGTGTCCTTCTCAGCCTGTCCTTGTTTTTGTGGGTATTAGTCAGACCTCAAACAATGATGTTTTTCGCCAAAGATAAGCTCTCAGGCAAACAGGAAGAGGGTGTAGTAAAAAGTGAACATAAACCATATACTGGAACTGCTGGAATCGAAAGATTTTATCAGCCTTTTCTTTTTTATTGTGTCTGTATATTGCAATATATCCATCTATTGTTTTTTCTTTCGTTGCTGTCCCCTGGCACCAGGAAATCATATGTAACACAGGGCTTCTCCGTGTCCAGGCTGAAAACTGTTGTGCAGAAATTCTTTAATTTGCATGATGAATTTATGAATGCCTGTATGAATTAGCACAGTTGGTGGCAGATGCAGTTGACTTCAAAGTGATGGCCTGAGGAGAACGAATATCATGAGGAAAATCCAGTTTTCCCCCACATTTATCCAGCCAAATAGCAATGAAATTTTTCCTCTGTGTGTTCTTCATGTACATTCTTACAGTAAAAAAAACCCTCTGCAGTTACCATGTGTGATCTGAAAGCAAATCAGCTGATAAAAAAAAAGCAAATTCAGAAGAAACTCACTGCTCTGCAGAAGCATTTACTGAACCCCTCAGCGAGGCAGCTTTTAACTGTGGCTTTCCTGTACAAAATATGGATATTGTAGAGCAGACCCCCAGAGGTTAGAAATAATTTGGCCCTCTGAAGAAATTGCTTGGGTAATAGAGACATTCAGCACTTAGCCATCTCTTAATTTGCCTCTAATTTTGGTTCACTCTATTTCTCTCTGAACAAAACTATGCAGTCTCCTGGAAGCTTTTTAATTTAGATTCAAGGCAGGCTCTGTAGCAGTCTCTTGCTCTGAAGATGAAGCATTAGTGGTAATACTTTTTTTGCCTGTCTTGTTTGTTCAGATTTATAGTTTTTTCTAGGATTTGTCCCATAGTGTGTTCAGCATGGTAGTTCCACAGAATTGTTGCATAAATAGAGCCCCGTTCCTTCAGCTGTGCATTGCAACTGCAAACAACCTGCTTCCAGCAGCACTGGAACTTGGTTAAGTCACAAGCATCTAAAAAATCATATTAAAAACTTGTCCCAGAAATGCTGCCTGCCTTAGGTGGCTGAAAGCTGTCTCCCTGTCCTGTTCTACACTTGCCCTTTTTACCTCGGTGGGGATCTCGTGCTCCCAGCAGTGTCTGGAGCGATTCACCTGGGTTCTGTTGTGCTGAGGATGGCTTTGCTCCCAAGGCTGTGGGAGATTTGCAGAACCAGGGCAAGCCCTGAGGTCAGACCTCGCTTTACCCTTCGTTTTTTAGCAGCTGCTTCGTTGTTTTCTTGAGGTTGCTGCTACCCCTTTAAAAACAAGCATCCCAGGAATTTTCTTTTGAAACAGGCTTCCCCTCTCCAAATCCAATTATACTCTTTTAGCTGGGTCATTTTCAGTCCCTGCCGCATTTTAGGTTCTTTGGGTTTTTTACTGAATTTATTAAAAAACACGGCCCTGCCGTAGGGAAAGCAAGGGGAGTTTTCACCCTGCTGGCTCCCAGCTCTGCCCCAGAGCCCCTCCTGGCTCAGGTGGGGTTTTTTTTCCCCTTTGGAAACCACAGCAGAGCAGACAGAGGCAGTTCTCCCCGGCCAGACAGGGAGCGTGGGGCTCATCCCATGCAGGGGAATCGCAACAGGAAAAAGAAAAAGGATGGAGGATGTGGAAGGGGGAAACCAAACTTTATCATTCATGTTGGCTGAGATAACGGGGTACATTTTATTTTAGCAATGACAGCAAAAATTCATCACGCCAGGTGGCCTTGTAGCACTGACTGTAAAACGACACACCAGTACCACCAGAATCATCACCAGAATTTCGGAACAAATCCTTCTAGTTTAGAAGGAATAAATATAGAACACTTTGTTAACTGAAAAATAAATGAGTAAAAAATCCCTGACGCAATTCCATACAATTTCCCCCTCAAGTGTCAATTAGCATTTGTGTTGTAGCCGTGTATAAAGACCCTCTTGTTATGGGTAGTGAATGGGGCCAGTAAGAGACCACGTTGTCTTCTTCAGAAAACTGGACATCTGTTCTTAGAAAACATTAGGAAATTTTCAAATACAGTCGAATTAAATATATTCCCTAGCTTCAAAATAAAGTACAACAGTCCAGGATAATTTCTATTTTTGCTGTCTGCAGAGTGCTGTTATCTGGGTTTATATGGGGATTATTTAACACAGACTTATTTGATTTTAATTAACCCCTCAAATTCGTCTTTCATACACTTCTTGGTCTTTCCTGCTTCAGTGCTCTGGGTGTGAAGCCCCTGCCTGGCTGCCTGTGACCTTGCAGCTCCAGGGGGTGAGCAGGCTGAGATGCCTGGAGGCAGCAGGCAGGTCCTGCAGGAGGACGTGTCGCCTGGGACGATGCCACTTCCCTGCTCAGGTGTCTTTCTGTTGGAGCACTCAGCAAACACTTGTTGTGTAACATTTTGCAGTCAGTGCTGCGCTGCCCGGCAGAAACAATGGAACAAATCAAGTGGAGAGGCTCTCAGGACTGAAAAATGCATTCATTTTTGTTGTGAAATCCCATATAAATTTCCCTAACTACACACAGCGAGGGAGGGCAAAGACCTTTGCTTCTGACAGCTATCAGTGTTTCTTACTTTCAGCGCAGCACTTTATCTCTGCAGCTGCAAAGAGGCTCAAAGTTCATAAAACACCTGAATCTGGGTCAGGAAATATTTCTGCTTGTTGCAAGCTGATTTCCCTGTCTGATGTGTGCTGGAGGTGTTGAGAACAAGACACCACTGCTGTGTCATTGCTCTCCCTTCTGAAAATCAGCTGTTTGGAGTCCAAGAAAGAAAATTCTGGGATAAAACTCCCCCCTCTATTAACTGATACCATCCTGTGCTCCTGTTGTCACCTGAAGGAAAAGAACAAGCATCACAAACTCAGTAATATTAACTCTTAGAGAAACAATTTTGACCTGACCCCCTACGAATCCTGAAAACTGCGGTGTAAAATAGGCCCAGCTGGAGATGGGGATGGTGGGAAGGGCTCAGCTGCAGCTCGTGTGTGTCGTAGAAACACCTGCCAGGTCGTAAGCCCTGTCCTGAGGGGGTCTGGCACTGCCCTTGCCAAGCAGGAGGCTCCCAGTTTCACCCCCTGAGCTGTGCAGAATATCCCTGGCACGTTCTCCTGCTGTTTTCCCAAGGGAAAACACCAGGCAGGATTGCATCTGTGTTCTTGAGCATTTAATCTTTTCTGGACCTCATCAGTGAGGAAGAAGAGTTTAGGAGCTCAAGAGTTCATTTTTTTCAGCATTTATCTCCTGAGGTTAAAAAGGCACCAGAAACCAAGATTTACAATGCTGTTGTTGGGATTGCTTTCCTTTTTATAAATTGCAAACAGTAAATCAGTCTCATTCAATAGATTACGTCTTCTAAACATCTATTTTGCTCACACTGTTTTGTGGTCCATCAGCTCTCTGCTGATTCCAATCATATGAAAATGCTCAAACTCATGGCTTGGAAAGGGACACTTTTCAAAAATAAGTCTCTATTTAATTCTGCAAGATTCTACAAGAAATGCTGCTGCATGTGGGTGTTTGGTTGCACGTATATTAGAACATCATGTTGAAACAGGTATTTTGAACATAAGGGAGTTAAGAGTTGATGTTTAAAAAGTATTTTATTTTTTATTATTATTCTTTTTCACGCCAGATGATCTTTTTAAAAGCTGTGGCATGGAAATGCAGTCAAGTTTGGGTGTTCTACCTCTTCCCCCCACCACTTTTGGATATGGTCACACAAAATCTGAGCTTGACTCAGTCCCTTCACCAGCGAGGTTAAAATATGACACAATTTAACAGTGCAAGCAGACAAGCTGCACCTCAGGACAGCCCAAAGACAGTCAGGATGCTGTCCATGGAAAAATCAGCTGTCCCAAAAGTGAGGAGGACACTCAGACCTCGCAGCTGCCCTGCTTTAGCTCATGGAGTGCTGCCCGCTGGTTTGTGAATGGAACGAGAGCTGTTTGCATGTGTCTGTGTCAGGGCTTTTGTTTATGACTTCGGTCACTGTTTCCATTTCAGAAGAAATAAGACAAATCCTTCTGACATTCTCGCTCTTTCTCTTCTTGGCTCTAACTCGTGGTGAATACTTCAGATTTGGCAGAGGGTTTTGTCTGCCCTAAAACTGCATTTCTCAACGTTTGCTGGTAAAATTTGCCAACCGTAGTCTGCACTGCAAAGGTTTTTACACATTTCAAACCTGAAGAAAAGCCCGTGTGTGGGGTTTTTTTCCAAGTCTCTATTGTTCTAGTAAAAGACACGGTCTCTCTTAATACCTTTCTGCCATTATAGATCACTATGGTTCTCTATCTATATATGTCATATTATACTTTCTTTCTGTTTATTACTCTTTACAGCTATTTACCTGCATGTGTAACAACATGTGCATTAGTTTGGATGTGAGTATCAAGAGACAGAACAGGACACTGAGACAGCACTGAAAGTTTTGCGGGGTTTTGCTTGTTTGGGCTTTTTTAAATAGGAAGATATAGAAGACAAGTGTTGGAGCAGATGCACTGGGTTCTTATCTTTGTAGCTAGAGATACTTATACATCAAAGAAAACCAAAGTGAAGCCTGTTCTGTTTTTGAGACAGAAAGGTGGGGAAAAGGACAAGTTAGCTATTAATGAGTTGCACGTGAGTGAGCAGCACTGTGGGTGCAGTTAATAGTAACAGAGTGCTGGGACAGGTTTGCAGGTTCAGAAAGGATCCTCTGCTGTAGCCAAGCCAGGGGTTTGTCAGAATAATCACCACCAGTGCCGGACCTGCTTTCTCTGAAGCTATTTTTAGCAAAACAATCCGAATACAGGATATTTGGTAAGCATCAGCATCCGGTGTTTATCAAAAATAAAAGCTCCTGCGTGATTTGTAAAGCTATAAATAAAGCAAGAGGTTCCTGTGCATTGAAATTTGAATTGTTTGCTTGAGTGGCTGCACAAACAGCTGGACAGCCCCAGCTCCCTCAGCCTTTCCTCGGCAGGGAGATGCTCCAGTCCCTTCAGCATCCCTCCGCTGGATCCACTTTGGGAGCTCCCCGTCCCTCTTGTCCTGAGGAGCCCAGGACTGGACACAGTAAAATTAATAAACGATAATAAATAAATACAGCATTAACACGCACAGAAGACACATTTAAACTAAGCTTAAATTTAAATCAGCTTAAGAATCCGGCTGGTTTTTGACCAGTGACGACAGAGCACATGTACAGCATCACCGCAGGACGAAGTTCAGGGTCGCTGCACGGGCGTCACCGGCCACCACGCGGTTCTTTCCTACAGCCAGTGGTTAATTAAATTTTAATTACATTTTAATTAGCTCCGGGGCGCGGGTGCGGAGGGTGCGGGTGCGGCCCGCGGCCGCCAGGGGGCAGGCGGGGCACGGCGCTGCCCCCCCGAAACTCGTGCGGAACAGGGGGGGAAGGGGGGGCTGGGGTCTTACTTTAGCTCAGCTGACGTAAAAACAGTGATTAATTGATGTCGTTAATCAGTACTAGTGTTCATCTGCATTTGGATCTTGACTGCGTTAAATAATAGCGTTTAACATTCTGTTGATCATTCGGTACACAGCTATTTCTTTAAAAGTGTGTGTTTCTTAGGAGTCATGCTGTACACAATTGCAAGAAAGACAATTTTTTTTCCTCCTTTTTCTAGTTCTGATATATATATATACACACACACGTATATTTATACACCAAGCAAATAGAGACTTTTTTTTTTTCATTTCTTTGCTTGAAATTCTCCACAAAAGTTGAGGTTTAGGTATGCAGGGGATGCATGATAATGGTAGCAAAAATATAATTTGATACTTGTAAGAGAATAATTGAGTCCTGCCTTTTGTTCAGGCCACTGTCAATTTGCCACCTTGGTTTTAGTTTGGTTTTTGTTTGCTTTTTTTTTTTTTAAGGCCACTGCAATGATCGTCATACAAGGAGCAATTCACCCTGGTGCCATGAAAGCAAACAAGAAAAGAAATATAAAAGCTACATGTTGCCTGTGCTGTTGGTGTTCTCTGACTTAAATACTTTGCTAGAAAGAGAACGGTACTGCCTATAAAAAAGAAAATTATCTGAACAGGAATGATGATCTGATTTTTTCAAGGTCTGGGGTTTTTTTTACTTGGGCTTTTTTATTCTGCTTTTTTTTATGACTACCATTATTTTTCTTGCTATTTTCTTTAAGGCAGACAAATATGAAATTTCCTGATTTTCATAGCAATAGAAGGTATTTGCACATCTCTTTTATAATATGCTTTGTTTAGGCTATCCGAGACTCAGCTCCTAAATTAAAAAACACCCATCACGGGCTGGTTGTTAGAGAGCTGATGAGTTAAATGAATCACCTGCTAACACACCTCATTCTCCTCATTGCCTGCAGCTGCTTCCTGCATAAAATGTGTACTCTAAACACCTGGGGTGGGTTTCAGTTGCTTAAATATTCAGTTCCCAGGGTATTTCGGGATTTTGCTCCTTGGAAAGGCAGTTTGGAGCCCACGTAGGACTGGTGGAGCCACACATCGCTGAAGCTCCAGGTAGGAACCCAAATGATGTGGGCAGGGAAAATGTTTTGAGGTAAATTCGGTGGTTAAAAAGGTTGCCAAAATAACGCAGGAGCTTCTTTCCTCAGTGAAATCTGAAAAGACGCAAATTTTAATTCGTTTCTTGCTGTGATTCTTCTAGGCTGACCTGAAAGGAAAGCCTTAAGAGGGCATTTCATTTTCCATACCATCTGGATTTTTCCACCCCACCTTTCTTTGTCTTTTTTCTTACATTTTTTTTTATTCCTGCTGTGATTTTTTTAAAATTTCTCACTCATTTTCTTACTCCTGCCTCCCTCATGTCCCTTTCCTACAGCTGCATTTCAGGCTCCACCTCAATTTCTTAACTCACTTCTGATTTCAACTCCCTTCTAATTATTTTCTGTCTTAATTAGGTGCTAAGGATCTAAATTATATGCAAAGAGAAAGCAAATATATCATATTGTAGAGCTACATTGTCCTTGATGGCTATGGGCAAAAAAACCCAACAAATACTTCATGAAATTATCGCACAATTATGGAATGGTTTGGATTAAAAGAGACCTTAAATATCGGTGAATTCTGAGGTCGGTGGTGGTGGCTTGTGTGTGGGAACGGTCCTTGGATGTGTTGTATTTTGGAGGTGGAATCGAAATCGAGCTGAGGAGGAAGGTGCAGAACCTCGGTGGCAGGAGGAAGAATTACCCTTCTGTCCTGGCACAAATTTGGTGTCTGCGTGACTGGAATTGGGCAATGGCACACTGAGCTGAGCACCGGAGTGTGACTGCACTCCACGACCCGCGAGGAGGTCGCTTGATTGTGAAGCAAATTAAAGTTTCCCAAGGGCAGGGGGCAAGGTCCGAGCGAGCTCTCCGTCCTGGCGAGTTACCTGTGCCAGCTGTAGCTCAGCGATTTCCAGTTTAGGTTGCCTGCAGAGGCGTGATGAGTAGCTGAGAAGGAAAATGCACAGCAGCGTTGTGTTTGGTGTAGTTTATAGGCAGCAGGGCTTTTTGTTCTAGCACCTTTTATTATTGTTATTATTATTATTGGGAGCACCTGGTGGACGTTTCAAGGTTGGAAACTGGGATCCGACGGTGAAAAAAATGTGAGGTGCACGCAGCTGAGAAGGAAGGTGCAGAGCCCCGGGGTGGGGCGTGCTCATGGAAGGCTGCAAGGCGAAGGGGACATGGAGCATCTGCGTGTGTCCTGGCACGCTTTTGTGTGCCACGAGTGCGTCAGGCTCTGCGAGAATCGAAGTGTTGGTGCATAGCTAAAAAAAAAAGGCCGTGCAGAGCACCATGGGGTGCAGTTCACAGGTTGTAAAGGAAAGAAAATTGTGATTTGGAGTGAATACAGGTTTCCAAATACAAGGGGCAAGGTCTGAGCAAACTTCCTGTCCTCGTTTATCTCTGCGAGATGTGGCTGGGAACTTTTCAAGTTATCAGTCGTAAAAGGGGGAAGGTCAGGGAAAACCTTTCTGTGCTGGCACATTTTCCTTGTCGAGTTTTTTAGCTGGAAACAATTTGGTTTAGCTTTGGACTCCGCGATCCCGGGAATATTTTGGTACGTGAAAGCTGAGAAGGGAAAGACACAGCGCAGCGGTGTGTGCAGTGCGTTACAAGGGGACGGTGCAGAGCCGTAGTGGATGGGTCTGTTTGTACCTTTTCTATGGCAGGAGCTGCTGGAATTTGAAGGGTTGACAATGAAAAACCCGGCAATTCCCGAAGAGCCGCGCCCGGCCCGTTCTGCGCGGCGGCTGCTGCTCATCCCGGGATGATGCGGCGGGGTCGGGACGGGGACCGGGGATTCGGGCCCGCTCCTGCCGGTGTCCCCCGGGCGGGGTGAGGGGACCGGGACCGGGACCGTGATCGTGATCGAGACCGGGACCGTGATCGAGACCGGGATCGGGACCGGGACCGGGATCGGGACCGTGATCGTGATCGAGACCGGGATCGGGATCGGGACCGGGACGGGCCCCGCGGNGATCGGGACCGGGACGGGCCCCGCGGGCGCCGTCTGGCGGACACGGAGCGGCGGTGCAGCGCAGGGCCCTCCGGTGGGCAGCGGCGGGACGGCAGCGGGGGTGGCGGGGGTTAATCTATTTATTATTTATTCATCTGTGTTCACGTTGAGCTGCTCAGTGCAGCCGAGAGAGGAGGAATTTCATGCCAGGGGCTCCAAGTGACCAAGCGAGCCCGTGTGACAGTGCCCCAGAGCACTCTAAATTAAATTTGGGATTTTTTTTTAGCAGCCTAGGGAGGGGATTCTTTTTGAGAAAAACCCGCAATTAAAAGATACGGGGTCTGAGGGGAAGGGAGAGGTTCTGCATTAAATTAAAAACGCACTGGGAAAAGTAAACCTCTAGAACATCTCATATTCTCTCCCAGCCTGGCTTTTGTGTGATTTGCTCTGATTCCAAGTGCTTCCAGGGGATTTTCAACCTGTGGGGTTAAAATGAGCTGCTGGGTGCTTGACAGAAAATAATGGGAAAACTCTCTGGAGCAGGCAGTGGAGCCTCTGTGTAGTGCCATAACACAAAAACACCATAGACTGGCAGGGGAATACTGACAGTTTATTTCACAGAGCATTGCAGAGTTTATTTTGGTCTAGCTCTATTCTCATCAAAAAAGTATCATCCTCTTTTTTTTCCAAAAAAAGAAAAAAAAGGTAGCAAATATTCAGGACAATAACAGTCAGTGCATTATGCATGAGATTTGGGTCTTGTCATAAAAAAAAGAGAAAAAAAAAAGTTAATTTTGAAAACAACTTTTTGTTGGTTTGCTTTTATCACTTCCAAGCTTTTAAGCACTTAACCTCTCAATAACGTCATCTCCAAGGATAAAAACAGATCATGCAGGTGATCACCAACAGATGCTGAGGTTTAACAACATCTCTCAATTGGCAATGACAATCCACCAGGAATGTTTCAATACAGCACCACATCAAAGGGAGAAGCAACTTAGTTCTCAAAACACCTTCAAATCCACCAATATCTTGCAGTTCTGCAGAACAAGACACACTGCATTTCAAGGACTTGAGAGGACCGTGGAGAAGGACAGCATTTGGGGAAGGTAAGAGGGAGTATGGACCAGGGGTTTATTCCACTTACATTCATAAAAACCCAGGCGAGATAAAAAGGAATAAAGTCTTGATTTTAGGTAGTGCTTTTTAGAGCATCAAAATTCACACTGTCATTATTAATGTGTTTTTTTCACAAAGGTAAGTCAGCCACTTTTGTCCCCAACTCTTTACACACTAAGCCCAAAACTTCAGGGTTTCAAAATGCCCCTGGATTTCAGCTTAAAAAAAGACAGAGCAGTTCCAAAACAAGAACTGTTTCTCTCCTGGCTTTGGGTGTGGAATGTGCTGTATCCCCCCGCATCCCCCAGACTGCCTTCTCCTCTCTTTTTTTATTTTTTTATTTTTTTTTTTACACATTTAACCTCTGGTCTAAGATTTTGGTTCAAAGCCTTTTGCATTGGAAACTTGCTGATGGGAGCTCCTGCCTCCAGAGCGCGTCAGCATCTGCTGCAAGGCCATCACTCCTTTGGAGGACACAAACGTGCAGCTGTGAAGATCCTGCTTTTACAGCAAGGAGGAAAGGTCTCCTTGCAGGAATAAATTATATCCTGGGGCTGCTTCGCCTTCCAGCCTATTTACAACTTCTTCACCCACGGGCATCGCCTCTGCCCAGACAGGGGGAAGCTCCCACTGCACCACCACCTCCTCTTCCAGAAGGGAAGCAAGGAGAGACTGCAAATGCCACTTGGAGTGGCAGGCACTTCAGCCAGAGCCCAGCAGTGATGGTGCCCATGGCATTGCTTGTCACAAAGCCATCCAGGCTCCCAGCAGAGCCCAGCCTGGGGAGAAGAGGGGAAAAAAAGGGAAAAAAATGATCAAGAACTGCTGCCAGCAGAGACCAACCTACAGCCAATGCTCAGGGTTTGCCTTCAAAACTCTGGCAGGACATTCCAAGAAGGCCATTCCTCATCGAGCAGCCAGGCTTTGGGGAAGGAGAATGGGACAAGGAGCAGGTGCCCAAGTGACTGAGCCAGTGCAAGCCCTTCCCTGGCTCTGAACTTCAGCAGGGAAGAGCAGCGTGAATTCCTCTCCTAGGCAAGCTTCTCTTCTCCCAGCAGCCTCCTGTTGCATCAGAGCTACACTTTCATTGCCCAGGAAAAGGGGAATGAGGGAAAAACAAAAGAAAAGGAACCATGACTAAATCAACACTTCACAAGAACACCACAACATTCAGCTACACAGTCGCTGCACCAGGGGAAGGACGGGATTAGGGAAAGGGGGAGAAAGGGGACACGCGTCCAACGTGTTGCTCCCAAAACCCCCCAAGGGGACTCAGGCTCTCACATCAAGATTCAAAGAACTTCAGCCAAAAGGTTGAGGATTTAATGAACACGGTATTTCCACTCATGCCCTGGAAAAATTACACTCAAAAAAAAAAAAAAAGACAAAAAAATTCAGATTTTCTACATATTTACAAAAATAAGCCCCCCAGCCTCACAACCAGGGAGGTGGAGCAGCCAGTGGTGGGGAGTGGGACAGGGTTTCTGCCCGACCAGCAGTTCCTCAGAGGTTCCCATCCCACGGGAAGCAGGAGAGCACGGCTCTCGCTGCCGGAGCGCGCGGGGCCGGAGCAGAGCCCTCAGTTGATCCGGAGTTTGGTGTCCCGGTGATCCGTGGGCGTCACCATCTCGTTGGCATAGCCATTCTCGGAGCAGAAGGACAGCTCGTCCGTGGTCTCCACGCCGTTGTTGATCTCTGGGAAGGGCACAGAAAGCAGGGAGGTTTTACTACAGGAGCTTCCCCCCTGGATGGGGAAACTGAGGCACTGAGCAGCCGTGCAATCCCAGCATGTGGCATCCACCTGCTCCTGTGGGGAATTAGGAACACTGCACTCATTTACAACCACTTCTGAACAGCATCTGCCTCCAGCTTGGAGCTCAGCTCTACATTTCGGCCCTTCAAAATCCAGCCACCACCAGAGGCAGAGCTGGATCCCCCCTGCACCTGATGTCATTGTCACAGGCTGAGCACGTCACCTGTGGGAGAGAGGTACAAAGTACTGAACCTAATCCCAACCCAAACGGCCATCCTGGAAAAGGACTGACTCCTTTAGTCACTGGTTTCACTGGGAAAAACCTGCACCTAACCCACCAATGTTTTAATGGAAAATATGCCCCCTAGGCAAGAATAGGTCCAAAGGCACAAAACTTCAATCTGCATCCCCCACCTCTAAGGATATTTTACGTCTGGGATGTTTTATGTCTGGGACATGTTGGGAAGCTTAATTCTGCTGTGCCCAATTGCTTTCCCTGTCTGGGTTCCCTGGATTTATACCTGATTTTCACCACCTCTGGCTGGCATTTCACACAATAACCAAAGTTGCCTTTTTGCTGTGTCTGCGCCCAGTGCACTAAACCCTGATCCCTGCTGGGCATCTCCAGACCCTAAATACAAAAAAAGAAAACCCATAACAAAGCTCAGGGGGTGGGGGGATTATATTCACATTCCTTCAAAGGTGAGTTTTCCAGCTTCATGCACCACATTTAACCTTTTAAAGCTAAACATTTCCATCTTTGCTCACATTTCTGAGATCTTTCTTAGAGGTGGCGTGTGATGGACACATTACCCATGTGTTCCAACAGAAATAAACTCTGGGAGGAGCACAAGGATATCAGGAATGCCACAACCTCTAATGCCACAGAATTCCAGGTCTGCCCCGAACTCATCACCGTATTTGTGGTCACATATGCCAGTATTAGTGGGTTTTGTGGCTTTTGACAATGGAGAGTAGGACAGTGTAAGATGGAATAAGTCGGGAAGCTAAATGCAGGATTTCTGAGCAAATCAGTGCTCAGACCTGAACCAGTTTGGGATGGATCACAGAACGGTTTGGGCTGGAAAGGACCTTAAGGATCATCCCATTCCAACCCCCATGAGCCATGCCCATATCCCACAAGAGCGGTGCACCAAGGCCAGTCCAGTCCCCTGACCCAGAGCAGGAAAAGACCCCTGAATCAGGAGCAGCTCCTCCCACAGCAGGGTGACAGCTGGGGGAGGGAGCCACCAGCCCCATCCCTACCTGAGAAGATCAGCTTCTCCTTCATGATCTTGACGTCCTGGCTGGAGCGGCGGACGGCAGCGCTGAGCATGATCTGCTCCGGGTTGTAGGTCCTGATGCTTCCCAGGCGCCACCTGCAAGACAGGAGCAGGATTTCAGGGACTCTCCCAACACAGCAGCATCCTCAGTGCAAGAGGCCACCAAGTCCCTTTGCTCCCTTGCACCTACAAAGCCCCACGTGGCAGGAGGATGTTCAGAGATGAGAGTGTTACCTCAGGCATCATTAAACGCCTTAAGCAACCTAATTCCACTCAGGACTTAGACCCATGGATTCACAAATCCATGAACTAATTTCCCCAAGGACAGCAGCTGTCCCCCAGCCCTCTCCAGCTGTACAAAGGAGACAGAGGTGTTTTAACTTTCAGAGGGAACAGAATAAGAGAACCAGCCAAGTAAAGAAACCACAACTTTTCCCTCGCCGAGTGCCAGTCAGGTTTGTGGAAGAAGAGAGCTCAGAGACAATTTAAAGTCTCAAACCTAAGACACAGCAAGGAAATGGCCTCAGATTGTGTCAGGGGAGGTTTAGATTTGGTATAGGAAATACTTCTTCCCAAAAAGGGCTGTCCAGCCCCGGCACAGCTACCCAGGGCAGTGGTGGAGTGTGCATTTTTGGAGGGATTTAAGAGCCATGTGGATGTGGCACTTGGGGGCACTGAGAGCAGCCCTGTGGCAGACCCTCATTAGGAGGGGAAGGTGGGCTGCTGCAAGAGGGGAAAACACAGCCTGGTGGGCTCAGCCAAGGCACCTGTACCCAAGATCCCACCACACAGGGATGGTGTTTAGGCCAGGCTTTCATAGCCCACGCCCCACTTGACCCATCAGTAAATCCCACTCTCCCTGCAAGAGCCAGGGATGTTCTAAAGCTATTTGATACAGAAACAGAGGGGATTTAGGGTGGCTTACGAGGTTTCTGATCTGCTGGCACCATCTAGTGGCTCACCCACATAAGAGAAGGTGATCAAAACAATCACTTTCTCTTCAATTTCTAATTGCCTCCCCAGTCCCAGCAGCAGCAGATTTGAGGAGCTCACAAATCTCCAGTCTGGGCCTATGGCATCAGTCTGACAAATCAACATCCACAGAAGAGGTTCTGCAATATTTTTCCCAGGTAAATCTAGCTGGTGTCAGTTTTGTAGGGTTTCCACCCCCTTCCCAAATCCCAGTGGCTGACACTGGGTGACCACCAGGCTTTGACCAAGGTACAGATGAAGGCTTCACAGAAAAGAAGGGGTGGGATGGCAACACGACACAACTCACAGACCCATGGACAGAAGCAATGCAGAGGAAGCACAAGGAGGCAAAGACATTTAAGTATAAAACAAATTATTTTTTTCTTCTATCATCACCATCTGAACTGAGCCACTCTGACCTGGAAGAACATATTTTTGGCCTTAGTGTCCCCTGCAGGCAGATCCCACTAAGGCCAACGTGACTGCAGGATCTCAACTGCAACAGGATAAGACCCTCCTTAAAATCTAAATCAGGACCAAAACACATTGGTACAACAATGAGCCTTTTCTTTACCCACCACACCAGGATTTTCAGCAGCAGGCTGGGCTGTGTGGCCAAAAGTGATCTCTTACCCACAGATCCCAGCCAGCCCATGGAGGACACAGGTCATTCTGAGGCACAGAGAACCCAGCCTCAAACATGTGCAGGGACCAAGGGCTTTTCTCCTCCTGCCAAGAGGAGCAAGCACTGTTCTGTGCTCTCCATCTCCCAGGGTGGCTGTGGGCAGGCCCAGGGTGGCAAAACACGCACAAGGAGATGATGGCTCCTCTCACAGGGGCGCATGGCTCTGACTGAGCCAGGAGAGGGTAACCCCATCTTTCAGAGGTGCTCTGAAATATCCTCTTAGAAGAGCCAGCAGTACATTTAACCACAATTCAACTCCAACCAACACCGCGTGAAACGCTCTGTGCTGTGCTCGGTAGCTTCGGGGTGTCCAAAAAGCTGGTTGAATAGAAAACAGCACCTCTCCTACCCCCTTGGACTCTGTTGTGATGGACCAGGTTTGGGACAGCAGCGAGCAAAAAGGCCAGAGAGACAGCAGGAAGGTCCTGTTCTGGGAGGCTGGCATCAGAGCAGACCAGACGGACACGGGGTGGGAACAGACTAAAAAATACTGGGACAACAACACAGAGACAGCATACACTGGGTTAGGGCCACGGCCAGACCCTGGGGTGGGAGGGGAGATGCTCAATGCCATGGAAAGGGGGTGGGAGAGGGGCAGGTCAAGGAAAAAATGGGATTGATCAGCACTGAGGTGGTAAGATGGAGCGAGCACAGAGCCAAGCCAGCTGCTAAAAGTCCCCCTCCTGTGCCTGCTCCTGCCTAAAGCCTGCCCAGCTCCTCCATGCCTGCCTTCTCCTCATCCATGAGCAAGGGGGAGGCGAGAAGAGGAGACCACCCGACCTCCCTGCACCCACAGGAGGGCTCAGCCCGGCCCCGCAGCCAGGCCCTGTTTTGGGGAGATGCCACGAGGCCGTAACACCATGATCCAAAGCACCTCATGGACACCTTCAGGGCCCAACCCTGACCCCGAGGCAGTGGGGGGGCAGACGGACGGGGCAACCAAATCCTCAGGAATACAACCCCAAGGCACAGAGCGGGAGCAATGGAGAAGGGAACACGTGAAGAGTTGAGTCTGAGGGAGGCAGCAAAGGCTTTACTGCAGACAAGCGACAGCGCTTCCCTCCAAAGGGATGGGAATGACCGGTGAGGGAAAGGCCAAAACGAGGAGAAATCTGGGATTCTGCCTGATGATGCTTCAAATCCAGCGCCCCAGGCTCAATTCCCTGCCCTACTGCAGTGCTCTGGATTTTCACACTGTATTTCCAGTTTCACAGTGGTGTAACTTGGGAAGATCCCAAGTGCTGAGGGCAGCAATTGATGAGCTAAACCTTTCCAGTTATCAGCTCCATTAATTCAGAGAATTAATTAGAGAAGCGCTACTGTATATAATTGAATAGATTCCATGATTTTCTTTAGGATAGGCCAGCTTAGAAGAGGCTGGTCTCAAACACCTCTGGTAAATACAGGAAGGAAGGGGATATTTTGCATGGGATTATTTCCACAGAGAAAGCAGTACATCCTCTGGGAATCTCCCAATTACGATGTGCCCCGGGACCTCAGAATCGGGCTGCTTTAAAAGGCAGTGACTTAGATCATTGTAACAGAAGGTCAGATTGCCTTCAAAACATCCACTGGCTTCAGCATCAGACTTCCATGGTGCTCGTGGCTACGGACTATGCAATGTTCAAACCCTCACGGTCCCCTCCTGAAGCCAGATGTTGGAAAGCATCGGGAAAAGCTGCATCCTACCCTGTCCATCTGCAGTGAAGCCATAGCAGAGACGGAGAAAGAAAGAGAGAAAGGAAGGTTGAATGAAAAAGAGAAGGAGGAGGAAAGCACCAGAATTACCTGATCATGTGATAGCTGTGAGATGCCAGAATGCAGCAGAGAGAGAAAGAGGAGGAACATGCACAACAGTCAGAGCAGTAAGAAAATAAACAAGGCAAAGAGGCAAAAAAAGGTTAGTTAGAAGTCATCACAGTTGGTATTTCCCCTCTGGAGAGGCTGCCACGATCCTGTCGCTGGGGCTGGAGCAGAAGAGCAGGAGCAGTCCCTGTCCCTACCCACGGCTACGGAGAAGAGAGAAGCCATGCGGAGGAGAGAGGACGAGCACATCGAAGCAGTGCCTCTGCTCCCACCCACCCCCTCATCCTTGCATGAAGGAAGAAGTTCTGGTTTGCCCCAAAAAGGACTTGGGGGGAAACAAAAAAACCAACCAAACCAAACGAACCAAACAAAAACACACCAAAAAAATCAACCGTGACACTGAAGGTCAAACACCAAGCCCCGTTCCCCAGAGCTGAATCACATCAGCAGGTGGTAGTCAGGCAGTTCTGCTCTGATTTGGTTTTGACACATCCTCAACCCTGCTACCAGTTCTTTCATGTGGTGGAGAAACCGGAACATCAGGGAAAGGGTCTGTCCTGCACAAGGCTCTTGGAAGAGCAAGCCCTTTGCTGCAGAAAACTCCAGCTTCTGGAGTAGCTACTCCTTCTTTCTAAGCAACTGGTTTGATTTGCTGTATCATTATGTTACCCACAATAATTCCCTGCCTATGGCATGGGGGTTGGAACTAAATGATCTTTAAGGTCCCTTCCAACCCAAACCATTCCATGATTCCATAATGTTTCTAGTTCTTCATCCAAACAGGAACAAATCGATGTAAGAAAACTGTAACATGTTCTTTTTGAACACTATAATGGTGGAATCTCAAAACCCCTCTCCTCTTCTTCCTTTAAAGCACTGTAATGTCTTTCTCAACATCCATTTCCCTAAAGCATTTACAGTTTCTCTTCCACACATTTTAGGAGCAAAGCAAGGCATCTGACACTACTAATTTGCAATCTCTCGTTCTTAAAAGGTGCATCCAATTCTACATCCCATCTTGGGAGTGGAATGATTGTTTGCAAGGATTTTTAAAATAAATATTTCCCCTGCTATTGCAATTCACAAACTGAGGGTCAGGGTGCTCCTCTCTCCCATCTCCACCCGACAATCTGGACAAAAACACAGGTCACAAATACACAAGAGCAGAGCTGTAACAAACTTACTTCTGGAATATAAAAACTCCTACAATTACGAGAAATGAAATGAGATCAGATGTGATCCAGATTAGGTGGTACTCGTCTGGAGGCTGCAAGACAGAAAACAGAAGCAGACCTTAAATATTTGGATTTGTGCAATCACAGGGAGACCACACATGGCTGGAGTTACCACCAAGGAGCAAGACAAGCACAGAGCTGCAGGGGTCAGGTATAAATCACAACACTTATGACCTTCCTAATGTCAGGCTGTCATCCAAAACTATCAGGGAAAACTGAACAGGAACAATTTGAAACTCTCCCTCCTTTTGTGTGCTGACATTTTCTCAGAGCTCTCTGAGCTGAAAGTTTCCTGTCTCAGCTGTACCTCGAGGTGAGGGCAAGATGCTGTTTGGCAATCCAAGTCTGGGGGAAAACACGGAAATATATCCACACAGGGTCCATTTTAAGTGCAGATGGGAGCTTTCAGGCACAGAGCCCATGCTGTAAGTGTGATTTCTGTCCTTTGAGGCACTGGTAGGTCTGGTTCCAGGTGCCAGTCTAAGTGGTCATCACACCAGCTGAACCATCATCACTGGGTCTCTACTTATTCTTGTCCAGCAATGGGGTAGCCAGAGGTAAGACTTGTCCTCAATTTGGGATTAAAAACAGGCAAAAACCTAATTTTACAACTTGGCCAAGACACAGAGGCCTGGTTTGCTGGTTCACCTGTGTGCCTGCTTCTCCTGCAACTCTAAGAGCTGCTCAGCAGGTCTGCAAAGGTGTTTTTCCCTCAGAGCAAAACTGGAAAAATCATGTGGGTTAAATAGGGAATGCAATGCAATCTCCAGGGATCCCACCCAAACTGAAAGGATTGTGCAAGAGAAGCATCAATTCATTACCATCTCAGGGCTCAGCTGTACAGAGGGGGAAAACCCTCAAGCCCAACCAAACCTCCCTGGAAAATCTCTCACCTCTACAGCCACCCACTGCACTTCCTCCTCCCAGGGTCTCCCAGCCCCTCCCAGGGTGGTGCTTACCATGAGCCAGATGGGGAAAGGCACCTTGCGGAGGACGTGGGAGCTGTCGGAGGTGACCGAGGGGACGCCGGCGCACCACAGGATGGAGAACAGCCAGGGCTCATTCACCGTGTACAGGTTCACACTCAGGTTGGCCATGGCGTAGTCCCTGCCAGGGGACACACAGGGTGACATGCAGGACGCCACCAAACCTCATCTCCAAGAGAAGAGCTCTTGCCATCAACCACAGATAGGTTTATTCGGTTTGAGTTGCATGAAATAGAGTTTTTAACAGGGCGTGGGCACTTCTTGAGCAACCCAGGGGCACTGCAAGCCAATGGTTTGATCCTGACAGCTTTCCTCACCTCTCGGCTGCTGTCTGGCACCGGCCACAGACCATGTCAGATGCTTCCCCAGGAATGATGGACGTGGTGTGTTTCCGGAACAACCATCTCATCGTGCTGATGCGAAATTAGCATCTGCCTCAGACGCCTGTACCACTCCAGGGGCAATTTGCTTAATTAAACACCGACAGACCTATCTCCAACATCAATTCCTACAACCTCCATGCCCTTGTTTTGGAGACAATTGCAGAGTTTCCAGTCTCCCGAGGTCATTTTCCAAGCAGCTAAAACTGCCAGCTGGGGTCCAGGAGCTGCCAGCAGCAAACCGAACACTGGCAATTACCTGGTACCCAGATAATTCACATCAACTGCTCTGTTTCCTGATCTATGAAGCAGAAGCATCAACAATCTCCCTCACACGGGCATTAATCCCTGCAATTTAACACTGGCAAAACACTTTGAGGTGGAAGGCCACGGTGCAAGACAGGGACATCTCCAAGCTCACAACAGGAACGAGGTGCTCCAAAGGGGTTCTCAAGGGCAGGGGTGGTTAGAGCAATGTTGCATCCAGGTGCTGGGTTTGGGGAGAGTTGAGAGAACTGTGTTAAACCAGAACTGCAGCAACATTTGACTGGGCACCACAGGGTTCAAGAAACATTCAGGTGACAGCTCTTATTTTGGAGACAGCTGAGGCAGGATTGATGGGAGATTGGGGCTGATAAACTGGGATAGATGAGTGAGTTGGCATAGAGCCCCCTCCATGGGACAGACCAAACAGGAGGAAAAATAAGCAGGAATTATCCTGAAGGTAAAGCACGAGCTTGGTTTTAAGGGTGAGGAGCAGGACTGACTGCTGGCAGTCACAGAAAGACACAGCTGGATCACCCTAAACAGGGCCACGCTATCAAACACCTGCGGGCTCAGCTCTTCCCTATTTCAGCTCTAACATGCAGCAAGACAGCTCCTTTGGAGATATTTCTCTTCTGCAAACCTGTTCAATTTAAATTTTAAAAACCAGAAAAGCCCTACTAGAAACAATCTGCCCTCCCTGAGAAAGGGGGCAAAGCTGGGAGCTAAAACACCACACAGTTCAAATACAGGCTCAGGCAGGACAGGAACCCCTCGCTGTGCCAGGGTCAGAAAGAAGAGCTGATTACTCTAAATAGATGGTACAGGACAGGAGTTTCGCCTTCTGCAAAGAGAAATTTCTGAAAGCATATCCAGACTTTGGGCTAATCAAAATTCCATGCTAGCAGCTCTGGAGCAGACGAATGGAAGCAAAGGGCAGCTGCTAATGAGGATGAAGTAGCACTCTGAGGGAACTCAGTGTGAAAGGCTTCCACTTTTTCCCAGAGCTGTGAGTGTAATAAGAATCAGCCAATTCATACATTTGTATTTCAAAGAGGATCATCCTATCCTGAGACAGCATGTAGAGAGGTCAGAGGCAGCTGTGCACTCCCAGAAACAGCCTGGATTCCGGATGATGGGTAGGGAAAAGATTGCACAGCTCAAGGTTTCAAGAGCAAATCCATCTGAATAGATCCCTCTGTGCAGCCAGACAGGCTGGGATGCTCAGGAAAGGATGCTGTGGGCACTCTCAGAGGGCAGTACCTGACATCCTCGTTCGTGACCTTGGTGTACCGCAGGTTGAGCTTCACGATGCCCTTCTCCCTCAGGCGCTCTGCGTCCAGCTTCAGGCCAGAAGTCTGCTGGAAACCTGGAGCAACCTGTCTGACCAGCTGCCTCTCCGTGTCCGGCAGCCACATCACCTGTGGGGGGAGCAAGACAGGGCACAGGTTATGGCAAAGGTGGTTCCCAAAACTGGGAACGCTCCAGCCCGTGATTACAAAGCGCGTCAAATCGATAGCTCACGCTCAGCTGCCAGAGGTAAAGTGGATTACTGAATCACAGAGTGGTTGCGGTAGAAAGAGACCTTTAAAGTCATCTCATTCCAACACCTTCCTCTAGACCAGGCTGCTCCAAGCCCCATACAGCCCGGCCTTAATAATCCAGTGACACTCATCTACCAAAGCAGCACAGAAGCAGCCACATGCATTTTCAGTAGAACCAAAAACCTGAAGGAGAAATCTCACTTCACATCCCCACATCTATGTTTCAACTATTTTTCTCTTGCTCTTCATCTCCATCTCTGTTGTGGCCTTAGAGGGGGCTTAAAAAAAATAGAGTGAGAACCATTTGCTTATCCTCAGAGAGAACCTCTCCTGAGCTGTACCAGGTGCTCCATTCCAGCCTCTGGGACCACTGGTACGGTGCCCAACACAACTTCCAGGCACAAGGTGGCATTTCACATCAAAGTGAATCCCTCAGGGATTGATGCCCAACTGGAGACACCCAAGGATTCATGGAAACCGTAAGGAGGCCAATTTTGGAAACATCCCCAACCTCACAGAACTCACAGCCTGCTGCCGAATTCCCGATGCCAGGATGGTTTCCAGGGTGATGTTGATATAAGTGCTGTAGTGGGGATGAGCTGCTGGCAGGTCCTGGAAGTTCAGGATGAGGGATGTGTTGTCCTTGATCACCTCCAGCATATCTTCCAGCTTGCAGACTGATTGGTTGGCAGCCTCCAAGTAGTCAGCCCTTGAGAGAGACCCCGCTGTCCAAAAAGGGTCATTCTGAAAGCAAAGCACATCTCAGGATTACTGCCACAAAGCCCAGGCTCCCCCAGTGCAAAGGCTGAATTTCTTACTTTTTCTTTGTGGAGATGATTGTTGCAAAATTAAATTCAAAATAAGGGTAACAGTGTATAACACGCTGCTTTTTATGTCTTCTTTATAATCACATTCACCCTCCTGGGGGTCTTGAAGTTCTTTGTGGTGTCAGCCAGGCTTAAAACCCCTTTTACCAGAAGGGGCACAGAAAGACAGCACGGCTTAGACCAAGCCGAAGTTTAATAGAGACAGAACTAAACGTGGTCCACAGACACTTGGTCCAGCTGCACCACATCACTGAGGAGATGGATCTACGCCTTTCCCCCTCAAAGAGGAGCTGGGCATGAACTGTCATCCCATGGCTCCGTGGCACCCACCTTCAGGAACCACTCTCCAGCGTTGAGCTTTTCCAGGTCAGTCCAGTTGAACATAGAGGAGTGCTCGTAGGCCCGCTCTGGAAACACCTCCTCCACATTTGTTGTTCTCCTGAGAGTCTTGTCATGCATCAGAAAGGGCACCCCATCATAGCTGCAAAGACAGTTACAGGTGGAGGAGGGAAACTCTCCTTCCCACTCCAGCCTCTCTCACATCAAAATCCTTGTGACGGTCTCAACCAGCCTAAAAAATCCCCAGCATCCTCAAGAGGAAAATCCCTCTTAGATACCTGCTAGATGTTGGCAGTCCTACACTGACATAACCCTGTCCATGCCTCATCCACCTCTCCCTCTCTCCTCCCCATTATCCCCTCAAAAATTTCAAACTCAGGCAGCCTGGTTAGGAACACCCACCCTGAATGCTCATCAAAGCTTCTGCAGCTCCCAAAAACAGAGCAGGTTTCCCCGGATGCACAGACACACAAACTCTCCTCAAACTGTTCACAGCAGAGGGAGATTTTCAAAGCCTCTCAGACTATATGTGAACATCAGGCTTTCAGCAAGATGCAAGGCTTCCAAACTACCAAAAATGCTCTGAAATTGCCTTCTCCAATTGAAAATTGGTTTCATGCCCACATGAGTTAAGTTCATGCTTTAAAATAAAAAAAAAAAAAACAAACAAACCACCTCTCAGATGAAACTAAGCAGCCAAATGCATGCCCTGGAGTTTTTAAGTCATCTGGATATTACAGAATAATGGTTCTGGAAAGCATAAAACACTCTTTGAGCTTTCTTCCACTCAATTTTCTGTGACCAGATCAGTGGTAAAACCATGCAGGGCAGTGACAGTTTTTATCAAAGGCAGGGGAACAGTTGTCTGCACCCAGAAATCAGGACAAACCCAGGGCAGCCAGCCTGATAACAATGACATTTTGCAAAGCAAGGAGCCCATGTTCCTAACAGGAGACAAAAAGTCTGAAAAGAGGATGGGGTGAAATGACAAATCCCATTTGAATTAGGAGACAACCCAGAGCTGTTTCCCAGAGGGAAAATGAAACCAAATTTTAGACGATGGAGCAAATGTTGCCTCAGATTTACAACTTTACCACTGCCCTCAGAAGTCCCTTCTCACAAAGATCACTGGCATCTTTATTTGCTATTTCTGGCCTGTGCTGTGCCAACTCCTTCCCCCCAGCCCAAAGGAACCCGCTGACACGGCAATTCCACACCGCTGCAGTCAGAAGGGGTTTAATAAATACAGTTAAAAATAATAATAATAATAAAAAAAAAAAGCTAAGCATCTGCAGAATGAAGAGTGTGGAGTGTTTAGAAGAGCCAGGAGCTCGAGTTTAACATCTCATAGAACAGCAGAGCACTGCTAAGCCTTAACCACAGTGCAGAAATCCTATGGGGCACTTGACATTTGCTCCCTCCTTTCCAATCCTTCCCTCACGGAGTCACCCAGCACCACTCAGGGCTAACCACAGTGTCTTGGCAGGCCCAGGTTTGAGGCAGTAATTCAGAGACAAGAATCAGAGCTTTAGAAGAAGAGATGTGGGAGGGGGTGGAAGAGAGAGAGGAACAGGCAGCAATTCCAGGCTCCTGCTGCTTGGAGCAAAGCTTGCTTTCCAGCTGCTTTGGGATGTGGGATGGGTATGGAGCAGGACACGACGGCTCTGAGTGCGTGTCCAAGCTGCCCACCCACGCTGAAACATGCCTAGAAGAACATGGAAATACTCCAGGAGGGATGGACCCAGCCAGCCACAGGCACAGAGAGCATCTTCCTGAGGGATAAGGACCGCAAGGGGTGTTGTGCTGCAAGCCCTTCCCGAGGGTGCTGCCAGCTGCACCAATATCCCACTTTTCAGTCTGAAAGTCAATGGAATCCTCTCTTTCCGAAGGCACTTGGGTCTCCTGGAGAGGGCTCAGGAAACTGGGCCCTCAAGGGCATTGTGTAAGCCTGGAGTGCTCCTCCGGGATGGCTGATGAGTGGCAGTAGGGAAGGATCTTGGAGCTTTTCCAGCTCTCCTCCTCCCAAAGCCCACCTTTCTCCTCGGCCAGTGTTAATGGATTCAGCCACATGAGCCAAGTGCTCATCTGGGAGCTGGACACTCAAGTACTTGTCCAGAAACAGCTGATGAACTAATTTTGGAAAAAACAAGAATTGTATAACATACATCCCAGTTCATGCTCCATCCTTCCACAGTGACCTTCCACTCACCAGTGGGAATGAATTCCTTCAGTTTTTAAATCATTTTCTTTCCAAAAAAATTATGCAAGGCAAAAAGAAAGCAATTAAAAATAAAACTTCCTTCTACCAGGCAAAAATATCTGTCCATCAAAATGAACCTCCAAAGCAGTCAGGGAAAAAAATAAAATACCTGCTTTGGGTCTTTCTTGTGTTTATCAGTGGTACTGGGACAAACTGGGAGCAGGAATATTAAGGAACTGTCAAACTCTTGGAACAAAGCACAGCTCTTGAAATAACCCTCTCAAAATTCTCCTTCAATTGGTCTTGTCCACTCAGCTCAACATCTGCCACCAAAAAACGACTTTCTGACAGTCACCAGGTTCTTCTTTCCCTAAGGATTAATGCCATGTGAGGGAGAGGAAGAGGAGAAGGAAGGGCTTCCTCCTGATGCATTCCTGGGATAGTTTCTCAAGGTTGGTGAAGACCCTCCTGTGCAACAAAGTCAACTGGGATTTCTGCTCTGTCTGCACCTGGGGTATCCCAGAAAAAGTGACATTTAAGCAGCTCTGTCTCTTCCCAAGGCCAGGCTGTGTTTCACTGGAATAAAACAGGCTCTAGGATGAACTACAGCCTTCCTGCAAATGAAGATGACAAAGGGATCCAGGTTCCCTCCTTTGGACAACTCCACCTTTAACCATCACCTCAGTGAAACAACCAGCACCATCTGATGGAGACACACAGGAGTTACTGGATGAGGTCACCAGGACGGCCCTTTCCAGTGGGAAGAAGCTGCAATGACCAGACACTGGATATGCTGGACCATTCCCGGCTTGGATTATCCACAGACAGTCAGAGCAGCCAACTGACTTACCTCAATACCACATCAGCCTGGACTCCGTACACCCTCTGCTCCACTGCCTTCTGGAAGGACATCAGAGTGTTTTCTGGTGCCAGCTGTTGGGAAAACACAAAAAAAAAGCAGTGAGAGATCAGTAGCATGAGGGAAGTTTACAAAGCAGCGTCAGCAAGGATACTGGGAGAAGGGTTTGGAGATATCAGGGACCCAAAATGTTATTACTCCACATCTATCTGTGCCTAAAAGTTCCTGTCTCTTCCATACCATGGAGAACAACTGGACCACACATTCTGTAAGATACATTTTCCTCCCACATCTATTCATTTCATAAAGTCATCTATTAGTCTAAAACCCAGAGATTTTCTCTAATAACAAATGTTCTAGTTAGTTTTAACAACAATTTAAAAAACAGCCTTAAGCCTAGAAAATTTGTCCCTGTGGTTATCAGAGAGAAGGAGTCAGATTTTGTTTGAAATTCCTCCCTGTTGAATGGAGCAGATGGTAACAGAATTAGGGTTTGTTTAAAATAAAAACGGTGTGAAGACAAAATACTTTTCCTTACTACAAAAGCAGTACAGTGCAGCTACTCCCAAAACACCCATGAAACAATAACAGGCAGACCAGAAAAAAAATATTGATAACTACAGAAAGAAAAGCTGGCAGGTTTTCTGCACTGAATCACATCAAAATAAAGTTACTTTTGAAAAATAAATTACTTTTTTCTCATTTTTTTTCAGGTTTAAAGCACCTCTAACACCCTGTTTTTCCACCACCAGGATCAGTTCCATCAGGACACAATGAGCATTCCCATCCCATTATTTACTCAGGGACTGCAAAGAGGAATAATTAAGGGCAAAGGCCTAATTGCACCATGCAAGCAAGATGTAATAATAATAAAAATGAATATAAAAACTTCCTTAAGCATTTAGAGTGGCTGTAAGTGACATTTGTTTTCTAATCACTTCACAGGCTCAGGTCAGCAAAGCTTTGGGGTAAGATAATCAGAGCAAATGTCAGCACCAACCTTCACCCAGCTCCGGTATCTCGGCACTGAATTCCTCTGGCTCCAGCCGCACATCAATACAAGTTCATTTTTATGTTTGCTCAACAAAGGCAGCACAAAGCCACATTTATCTTCCTAAAACAGCTCCCCATCAAAGCCAGACTTGTTTAGGCGAAGACAGAGGCGACACCCCCAGCACACAGCCTCACACTTGGGTCACCCAAGGTCGAGCTCCGGGAGGAGTTCTCCACACATTCCCAGAGCTGTCAGCAGAGAGCAGCAGCCGCAAGGACCTGGACAATCCCAGCCAGACTCGCTCAGATCGCCTTGGGCTGCTGTCAGCATCTCGAGTGTCCTTTCCCAAGCAGCTCAGGTTTCTGCAGGGTAACCCTGGCAAGGTGATCCTCTCTCTACAGTCCAATATTTGCTTTTGGACCCATCCCCTTATAAAAACATCTCCTACAAAGACAGGCTGGGAGAGCTGGGGTTGTACAGCCTGGAGAAGAGAAGGCTCTGGGGAGATCTCAGAGAGCCTCCCAGTGCCTAAAGGGGAGCTGAGGAGACCTCACTGCAGCCTTGCAGTACTTAAAGGGGGACTGGAAAACAGGAGAGCATGTTTCACACAGGCAGATAGTGATAGGACAGAGGGGAATGGCTTCCCACTGCCAGAGGGCAGGGAGAGATGGGATATTGGGAAGGAATTCCATCATGTGAGGGTGGGGAGTCCCTGGCACAGGGTGCCCAGAGAAGCTGTGGCTGCCCCTGGATCCCTGGCAGTGCCCAAGGCCAGGCTGGATGGGGCTTGGAGCAGCCTGGGGTAGTGGAAGGTGTCCCTGCCCATTCCAGAGCAGAGGAATGAGATGAGCTTTAAGGTCCCTTCCAACCCAAACCATCTGTGATTCTGTGATTATAACCCTTCAGGCACAGACAGATCTCCCTGTGAGCATGTGGTGAGTCCCCAGCCCGTCACCCTGACATAAATAATTGCCTCTCCCAGTGAGTCCATCATCGATCCAAAACCTGCCCTCCCCGGCTCCTGAACCTCTCGGTCGATCCCAGCCCCGAGGGAACTGCACAAGCCACTGACACCGATGACACAGCTCAGTAGAGATCAACCAGAAAGCCAGGAAAGCAAATTTAACCTTCTCCACCAGTATCAGGTGCTGCATATTCCCAGAGGTGGCACCACTCCGGAGGCAGGATTGCTCTGTACCAGGGGTTTATAAACCCTGAAATATGAGGGGTTTTGTGAGAAAGGAAAATCTGAGATACAAGGATTTCCATCCTCCCAGCCTGTCTATTCCTCCAAGAAACGAGTGAGCTGAAGCCCCAAATTAAGCATGTTTAAGGCAAACATGTATCCAAGTGGTACAGCTGCTGTTACAGTAATTAATTGCTGAGATTAATGTTATTTTTTAAGAAAGGCTTTACAGCCAAACTGCAATAACTAAAACAATGCACCATCTTTCTGCTTGTATTTCTCTCTGTCTCTCTCCAGGTTTTTTTATGGGATACCTCCTTGGTACAATATATTCAGGCATGCTGTGTCTAAAACCTAAATCCAGGTTTGTAACAAGGGATACAACCAATTCCTTAAGGGAAGGAAACCTTGGGGCACAAAGCAATGATTTCCAAACCTCCTCTCTTTTATAAACCATGCCCATGTCACTGAGAGCCAGACAGACCCAGCCCAGGATTTCTAGAAGCTCTTCCTCCTCTCTCTGCTTAGTTTGAGAGACTCGTCCCCTGCAAAAATCAGGCTACTATTCATTTCTTCCTGCTGCAGAGACACAGCAAGCAATTTCTAGAAAATTACTATAAATGAACTCATTTTGGTTATTTTTGTGCTTAGAAATCCATTGCAAATGCATTCAAACAGAGTCAGGAGCTTTGGGGACCTTCCTTAAAGAAGATTACGAATCTGTGTTAGAGCAGCACAACCTTGCTGCAGCTGGACATCACCACATTGTGTTTTTCCCCTAATTAGCCAGGGCTTAAAAAAGAAACTCGTGGCATCATTTACTGGGGAGGTTAATGAAGAAGCCTGGACAGAAGAACCAAATTTTATTCCAAATTAATTGCAGCCATTGCAAACCTCTGGCTGGTCTACAGGAAAGCGTCCCTGCCTATGGCAGGGGGTTGGAACAAGGTGGTCTTTAAGGTCCCTTTCAGCCCAAACCATTCTGGGATTCTGTGATTGTGCACTAAAGGATCTGATCTTTTGTTTCATCAACAAGATTAAAGGGTGTTTTCTTGTCCTTTGGAAATATGGCCATCATTTTAATTTATTTTTTATTAATTTTTCCTCTTTATCTCTCCTGCCAGTATTAACGTCCTTGTGAGTGATGAACTGGAGGAAAAAACCCCACAAGGCAGGGTTAAAGCGATACCTAAGAAATGGAATTTTCTTTTGTGCAAAATGATGCCCTTTGGAAGCTCCCTGTGTGGGGCTTAGTGTGGATCTGCCAGTCCCCTGGATTTCAGCATTAGTGTCCCATCACGCCAGGTGAGTAACATGCCAAGGCAGTAACAGCTCTGTTTAAAACATCAAATAAAACATATCTTTTAAGTCCCGCATTTTAGAAAGCATCCATAACTAACCCTGCCCATGGCAGGGGGTTAGAACTCGATGGTCTTCAAGGTCCCTTCCTACCCAAACCATTCTGGGATTCTGTGACCTAACTTTTGAGGAAATTGCTAAACCAGACTGAAAGGAAGTGAAACAGCATAAAACAAACAGGAAAAAAAAAAAACCACCTTACAATGGACAAGAGGATAAACTCATAAGCAAAAAGCCATTAGGGATTTAATAACTAGATACAGGAGATGAGACCTCATTATTGTACTGCCCACACAAGAAAGCTGAGGCTTGATTTAATGAAAGACGACCTGACCTGACGCAGATTTATTTCCCAGACAAGCCTTTCTCCTGCTCTGGCAGAAGATGTTTATTGTGAGTGTTTGCTCCTATCAATCAGGCCAGCAGCCAGGTTAACTGCTCTTATTTTTAATATGCAAAGAAGGTGTGCAGCAAAGCAAATGCTCCTTGATTTCACCTGCACAAGCAGCACAAACCACAGCTCTTTAGAAGCCCGAAGGAAAAAAAGCCACCCCAAATAGATGGTGGCAATGTTTGGGTACCCGAGGGAAGATGAAAGGAAGGATTCCACAATTCTATGAAAAGCAGCAGCCAAAATCATGCAATGGCACAAACCAGCCTGAGCAAGGCAAGAATTGCCCTTTTGTTTGTATCTAACACATCTGGGGTGTCACTTGACTCTGGGTTCAAGTCCTGCTTTACTTCCACAGTAATCCTAGGCAGGAGGAGTGCCTCCAAGTTGTATTTGTTGTATCCCCTCCCTGGAGAGCAGCCCGGAGACTGCCAGAGGCAGCAGCACCCGTTGCACAGGGCTCTGATCACTACTCACCATCGGTGCCCCACGGTGACCTAGGATGGCTGGCTTGGGTCCCAGAGCCTTCTTCTCCATGATGCAGGGGGAGGAGATGGTGAGGGGGACGAGGTAAAGTGCAACTACAACTGCCAGGTACGCAGTGAACATCAGCATCTGGGAAGCTGGGATGGAGAGAGAGACACAAAGAGCTGGTCAAAATGCTGGCCCTGACCTCCTCACGCCACAGGAGCAAAGGCAAGACACCTCTGTCTTCCTCCAGAAGAGAGACTGATCTACTGTCAGTGCCTCTAGTGTAAGAGCAGAGATCTGTGTTTAGGGAAAAATATCTTCTTAAAAAAAAAAAAAAAAATCAAGTCCTGAAGGACATTTTCACTTCATTTTGTATTGGAGAAACAACAAGTTAAGTGAATTGCTTAAAACTCCAGAAATGCAGCCCAAAACACTGTTGGCTTTTCCACCCTTCAGGTGGGACAGCACCAAATTTTGCCCTGCCTGGCAACAGAAAGAATTCACCAGTCACACATAGCTAAAAACAAGCCATGGCACCACATCAGTGCATTTAAAGTTTATATTGGCAGGTCACCGCCACCACCCATTTCAGCCAGGGCAAAGCCACTTCAGCTGCTTCTGCCTTGAGATTTGTGCCACGAAAATGCAATCACGCTTTACTGATCAAGTTGGAGACGTTTGAATAAATCCCTGGGCTGTGATGGTGCTGCAGGGCTCGGGGCCAGTCCTGCTTCTATCAGCGTTCAACTACCAGCAACTTCCCACCAAGCCCAGACTCCCTGGGAATCTCTGGAAGGTGCTGACAGAGCAACAGCATCACCCCCTGGGCCCCACAGACTTGTGTTCCTTATAAAAAACAACAAGCACCTTTGAACTCCTAAGATATCTGGAGCCACTTGAAACCACAGATGTTACAGCAAAAGACTTGATTTTTTTTATTCTTTAATTATTATTTATTTTGCAAGCTCATTAAGGCTTTGGAACTCAAGGAATAACTTCCAAAAAAAAAAAAAATCCCAAACCCCTTAAAACAAATATTTGCAATGGATGCAAGATAGAGAAAGGGATGGGCTGCTTTTTTTTTTTTTTTTTTTAAGGGAAGGACAGAATAGCCCAGCTCTGCTCCTGGCCACAACTGATCTGGTTTCACTCATAAATAGGCTACTTTTTGCTTCCAGCATCTAATAGGCTCCATCACACATGTTCCCACAAGCCAGAAAGTAACTCCAGGAACTCTGCCAGGGATTTTTTCCTCCTCTCGGGCAGAGATGTCAATCACTCACAGAGCACTCAAGGAACTCAATGGCACCTTGCTAAGGGAACTCTCACTGTGTCCTGCACCTTAAAGGTGCCACCAGCACCCAAACCTCCAGGCAGACACAGAGTGTGATCCTGACCCAGGTCCCGCTCACCCCAGGAGCACCACACACCAACCAGGCTCTGAAAATTCAGTCTCATCAGAACAGAAAACCCCCCAAAAATCTGCTCAGAAAAAGAAGCCGAAATGCCACAAAGAAATGGCAAGAATAGGCTTGTGCCAACGCCTGCAGCTGCTCCTGATAATTCCAAAAGACTGAAATCCTATGTTCCATTAAAAGTGACAGGAGGTTCTCACAGATGTTTTGGTTCTTTTCTTCTGTTTCTAATACCACCACATCTGCACCAAAAAGCCTGTAAACTCGTCCAGGTACAATGCCTTCCACGAGTAAAATGAGTGTGAAATAATCTTAAAATCAAGAGATACCAGTGTTTCTTCTTAAAAACAAACAAAACAATGCAGCAACAGAAAGAGAGAAGGCAAACAGCTTCCTGGCTTATAAAAAAACCCCCCAAAAAAAGTAAAAGGAAGAAGGGAAACAAGGGGTGGGGGGGAAAAGAGAAACAAAGGGAGGAAAAAGAGAAACAAAGGCGGGGAAAAAGAGAAACAAGGGGACCAGCCACTGCCCACCCTGCAGGGACACAGGAGGTACTCACTGGCTTTCTCTGTCCGTGCAAACTGCCCCGCCACCAACCACGACAGTGCTGTGACAGCTGCCAGGGCTCCTATATGCAAGAAGGGGGCTGTGGCCTGCAAGGCACAAGAACAGGAGAGGAAAATGTGATTAAGAACACCTCAGCACCTTGAAAATTTGTTGATTTTGCAGGTTTCATTTCCAGGTGGATTCTGCACCGTTCCTACATCAGCCTCCTGCAGCAATTTTGGCCATTGCTTCTTCCAAATCCTGCCATTGCCTTTGGCATTCAGGCTGCTCTGAAGGGAAAGGAGGAAAGCTCTAACCCCCGTTTAGGGGAATTTCTCCCTCAATAACACAGATATTTGGAAAAAGGGCTGCTGGACGAGCCCAGAGGAGGCCACAGAGCTGCTCCGAGGGCTGGAGTCCCTCTGCTCTGGAGCTGGGAGAGCTGGGGGTGTTCACCTGGAGAAGGCTCCAGAGACAACTTATTGTGGCCTTTTAGGACTTAAAGGGGGTCTGCAAGAAAAGTGCAGACAGACTTTATTAGGGCCAGCTGCAGTAGGACACAGGGGAATGGTTTTAAACTGAAATAGCGTAGAGTCACACCAAATAGGAGGAAAAAAAAGGTATGATGAGGGTGGTAAAACACTGGCACAGGGTGCCCAGAGAAGCTGTGGCTGCCCCTGGATCCTTGGAAGTGTCCAAGGCCAGGCTGGACGGGGCTTGGAACAACCTGGGATAGTGGAAGGTGTCCCTGCCCATGGCAGGGGGTGGCACTGGATGGGCTTTAAGTTCCTCTCCCACCCAAACTCTTCTGGAATCCTCTGAACACACTGGACTGTATCACCAGGGTGCATCACCATGACACAAAGCTGGAGATGTATCATCTGAGTCATGCTTCTGCTCTCCAGTTCCCTGCCTAAATCTTAAAAAATACCAATAAAATAAAGCACTTCTGAGAAATGTTAGTCACTTGTGTGAATGCCATTTCCACCCCCTGTATTTGCATAGATTTGCATACTCCCAACTACACGTCAGTGATCACCTCTTAAGGAAAAATGGGCAAAATATTTTTGGACTTTTTTTTTGAGGAAGAGGGCAAAAAGGAATAAAGAGTAGATCTACCAAGAAATTAACAGTTTGTCAGTATTTTCCTCTGACACTTCTACAGCCCTGCAGGATACCACAAGTCTTTCTTAAAAGAAGCTTTCTCATCACCATGATTTCAATTTGGGGTGTGACAAACATCAGGACAGAGTTCCATCCTAGAGAAATTCCTAAATCCCATGGAATTCAGCTGCACTGGCCCCTATTCCCTCCCCAGGGAAGCATCCTTGCAGACAACTTACCTGCAATGAAATAAATACCATCTCCCACTCGTCGTCCCAAAGCTGTGCTATCGATGACATGGTCACCACAGTAGTTATCAAGGTTGTCACCAGGCCAATCTGCAACAAATCAGAGGGTATTTACAAGCTGGAGGCTGTGGTTATTGTAAAAATGGTACAGGTTGGGAAATGGAGAGAGAAAACCTTTGCATGTAATAAAAGGCCTGGAAAAAGCAGCATGAAGACCCACGGGGAAGGAGGTTGGGCTCACGTGCTGTCATGCTGTGACCTGTTGTAACAGATACGGGGGCTTGAGAAGGGACTCTGGATGGGACAGTGGTGGCACTGAGGTGACAGACCAACACCCAGCCCATCAGGACCTTCCCCAGCCTCCCTCTCACGTGGAAGCACTCAGAGGTCTGAGCAAAGCAGTCAAAATGAAAACGTGACCTCCATGGTGAAGGTAAAAAGTTCGAACCATGCAAAAGTGCCACAGAAGTAACTCCAACTGAAAATCTGGGCTGCCTGTGTAAAAATAATTCCCCACTCTCTGCCTCTCTCTGGTATCCAGCCTCTGGTGTTCTGCCAGAGCCAAAGGATGCTGCTGCAGATCCAAAATCTGTGGGGGAGACTTGGCAGAAAATTGATCCCCAGAAGTGAACAGATCATCTCATTTGCACAGGGCACCCCTAGGCCAATTTCAGGTTTAATACCTCAGACCAGCAAATAAAACCCCACATCCCCAACATTTACAGAAACACTTTGGTAGATGTAAACAGGATTCCTCTTTCTAGAGCCCCAACTCCCCTTGATGTGGCTGTCCTGTGTGGCACAGAGGTGTCAGGATACAAATCTCCACTGCTTTCCTCCTCCCATCAGCTCCAATTTATTGCTGCTTCTCCCCTCACACTCATCTTCGACTTGGCTTACTACCCTCAGCTCTTTGCACAGAATTACAGGAGAAAATTGGAAGGAGTTTTTTGGCTTGCACATACCAGCCTTTCCCACACACTTTAATCTATATTTGAAGTTAATTCAGTATAGTTCAGAGAAGAATATTAACTTATTCCAGTCTTGTATCTCAGCCTCCTTAGGAAGCTGAGGGAGGTGTGGGGAAGGGCAGAGACAGGGCAGCACATCCGAGCTGTGATGAAAAGAAAGCTTCTTTGGAAGAAGGGGAGGAAGGGTGGGGGTCCACAGGGTAGAACTGATCTCCACCAACACACCCGTCTTCTGGACTTACTCATCTAAGCCCACCAGCATGTCTGAAAAATACCATTTTCCCTGATGAAGAAACATATGTCAGACTCAAGAACTGATAATTTATTTTGCAGCAGTCTGTGCCCCTTCTCTGATTGCATCCTCTTCCCCTGAGGAAGCTTAATTTCCATCATCTTTAAGGAAAAGAAAAACAGAAAAAGGGAGGGTGGGGAGGTCTCTGCTCTCCCTGTCCTGAGAGGTGTTCAGGCTCTGATCCTACAAGACCTCATCACGTGCAGAATTTCAGGAGGAGCTGTGTATTGGCAGATTCAGGACTGGTCCCTTCATTTCCAATTAGCAGACTGCCAGCTACAACGGGATCCTGCCAACCCATTTCTCCTCTCCTTGCACACCCTTCTCCTCCCCTTCTGTGCTCCAAACATCTCTTGTGTTTTACAGCAGTGTTTTTCAAACTGCTTTACACACAAATCTCCTCGGGCCCAGCAAACCTCCCCCTGCACGCTGCACACCCTCAGCTTTAACACCTGCATCTTCTCCCAAGGCTTTTCCAGCTGGTCCCTCCAAGCACACCCTGAACAGCTTCACGTCTGCTCGGCCCCTCTCCAGGGCTGTGTTCAGCACAGAAAGGAGCCCCAGAGAGGGTCATGGAGTACCTGAGCTGGGACTGACTCAGGCTGCTCTAACCACGGGTGTTTCTCCATCTCCACAGGTGGCCTCTCTATCAGCAAGGGCCAAAGGCATTTCACCAAATTCTCTGTCCCCAGGCTTTGACGGCCTCTCCTGAGCAGTTTGCTCATGAGGCCACACGTGCACCACAGACACTTTATGCTCTTCCTGAAGACACAATGACAGCAAATGCCACCCCCCGCCTGCTCCTCAGGCTCCCGCATTCCCGAGATCCTGCTCCCCTTGAAGCTGAGATTTACCTTGTGCAGCCAGTGCAGGTTCATCTGCTGTCCCACAGCTATGTGACATAGTGCCAGGATCTGGGAGGGACAAACCAAGAGTCAGACAGAGGCACATCACCACCCTGAAGCGTTTGAGCACGCAGGGACACGTCACTGTCCCAGGGGACAACCACACGAGCCGGGGCAGCCAGCAGGAATGGAGGCAGGATGGGCTGGCAGATCCCCTCCAAAGCCAAGGATGTGGAGGAAAAGGCTTTGCCCTCTGAGGTGCAGGGAGTTCAGAGTCTGGCCCACAGCTCCTGGGGCTGCAGGAAGCAGTGCCTGTGTGTGGCCACCTGAATGGACACCACCCTGAAGGTCCCAACACCCTGGGATGAAGGGAAACAACTGCCACTTGTGCCCAGAAGTGGAAACTGAGCCATACTATGGGAAACAAGAGCTGTATTTCTTCTCTGAGGGCATCTATCTTTTACTTTGGATCATCTGAGGTCAAAGATTGTCAATTTTTCACTTTTAATTTTGTGCAACTTAAGGCAAAGAGAAGGAGATAACTTCTGATGGGAAATTGCTCAACTTGTCGATGGCCTGAGAAACTCATGGCCTTTTTAAAGCCAAGACACAAACGTCTAAGAAATGGGATTTCATTCTACTCACCAGCAACATTGTAATGTAGGTAAAGCCAGCAGCAGTTGTTACAAGGATTGGAATGGACCAGTCACTCCAATATCCCATTCGGTTATACAAAAACCTGGAAGAGAAGTGGGAAGGACACATTAAAAGAAGGGATTCAACACCAGAACAGCTTCACTAGGGTTAGACAAGACTTTAGAAAATAGTTCTTTCAGGAAAAGAGATAGGCAGCAAAAAGCACAAGTGACAGCCCAGTGATTTAATCTCTTATGGAAATTAACTGGATAAAGAGAGGCAAAGAAAGCCCAGAACCCTTCTTGCAGCTTCTGAGAGTTCAAACCTGACCCGGACTAAAATTTTTCCTCTGTATTTTTAGGGAAAAAAACCCCAAAAAAAACCCCAACATCCCTAAATTGGCTTGGATTAGAGTTGACATTATCTGCATGCAGATAATGGCACAACAAGGACAGGATGGCTCCAGGATGGAATCAACTCGTTCAATGAACCGGCTGGGTTCTTTTGTCACCTTTTTTTTTTGGTTACAACAGACAGAAATGCTGCATTACATAAATGCAGGTCAAAGACTCAACCTCCTCCCCAGCACTCAAATCCAGCGTCGTTCATCAGCCAGAACCTCTGGTCTGTTTGGACAAACTCTGGGGTGATTTTTGGGACTGTCCTGTGCAGAGTCAAGAGTGAGACTCGATGATATAATCCAGGATATTCTCTGATTCTAATTCTGTCCAGGAGTAAAGCTCCCCTGTGGGATGTGGAAAGAAAATCCCTGGGCCCAACAGGCGTGGCCCATGCCCAGGTTCTGCTCAGGGAGTCAAAGAGCACAAAACCAGGGATCTGCAGGGATCCAGACATGCTGTTAGGAAAAAAGAGGGAAGAAAGTAAAGAGGGCTCCTCTGAAGTCTTTGCTGATGCCACCACCCAAAGCTTCCTTAGCTCTCAGTCCATTTAAGCTTTTGCTCTGATGTCCCTTCAATGCCCCTCTGAGAGCACCAGGCCTTCACTTGATGTGTAAATGATTGTTTTAAAATGCTGGGTTCGTGGTAGTTATGAAGCAGACGAGCTTTCTCCAGAACTAAGGAGGAAAACATTTGCTACACAGACTTGCATTTGTGGTCCTGCTCCAGGGGGAACACAGCCAGGTTCACAAATGACAGCATCCCCCACAGCCTGCCTGAGCCAGAACTGGTGCAGTACAAACCTTAGACAGTGCAGAGCTGAACTATAATCAAGTGTGGACACCAAAAAGGGAAATGCCAGAAACAATAAATTTAAAAAAAAAATTTACTTAAGAGGCACAAAGCACCTTCACTAACAAGGACCTCACTGATATTCAGCCTCAAGGGGAAAAAAGGGTTAAAAGCCTGAAGCAATACATGCTGGGTCACAATTTTGCCTTGTCCTTCTAAAGCCCAGTTCAACCCCAGAACAGTCCCTTTAGTCCTTACAAGCTGAAATGACCTAACTGCTGCCCAGGCTGCCTGACAGACACGTAAAAAGATGAAAAACCTCCTCAAGGGAGGCAGAGGGAAAAGGCCCTTAGAGGTTTGGGTTGGAAAATCTCCTCCTAGAGGGTGGTGCAGAGCTGGAACAAGTCCCAGAGAGGGTGGAAGTCTTCACCCAAGCTTCAAGCTGACTTGCTGCTGGCAATGGGCCTCCTCTGAGGGGCTGCTGGGACAGACACCTCCGGTCTTTCTTCACCTAGTGGGACAGGCTGAAGGAGTTCAGCACAGCTGCCTGCACGTGACACGAGACAGGAGAGCTCCCAAGGATGAGCTTTGGAGGGCAGGAAGAAGCTCAGCAGCTCCTCACACCCATATCACAGCAATTCCTTCTCCCAGTTCCTCTGGAAGGCCCTGGCAGTGGCTCGGTGTGCCATGTCCCGTGCGGAGATGCTGTTTGCCCCAAAGAGCCCTTCCTCTCCTCTGGGAGAGCTCCCAGCTTGCCAACAGACCAGAGAGGAAGGCAGCAGGAACGAGCAGCAAAGAAACCTTGTCCAAAAACACGGCCCAGAAGCGACAACCACTGAGGAACAGCAAAGGCGCTGTTGCTAAACACCACCAGGACCTCACTGTGCCTCATCAGCAACAGGTTCACAGCCCTGGTGGAAATGAAACGATGCTTTCAGCTCCCTCACACCCTGTCTGGCCCCAAACTGCTCTGTTTTCATGGAGCCCATGCAGCTGTGCTGGAAGGGAAGAGGGCCAGGCTCAGCCTGCACGGACCCAGTGGAAATTATTCCCCCCCTTGCCTGGAACTGGCATGGCTATAATTAAAACCTCACCCCGTGTTCTCCTCCTCCTTCCCAGCCCTTCCACAGCTGTTTTCCAGAAACCCTGCTCGACCTCTGGTGCCAGTGTGTGGAGCAGGGATCTAGCTGGGGTTACAGCACACACAAGGCACTGACCCATTTTCAGCACTGAATGGCAGTGCCTGAAATGCTATTTTCCATCCAGAGAGCCTCTTCCAGAACTGTGGTGCACCAGAGGGAATCCTTTCCCAGTGCTGTGCACAATCCAGAGGTGCTTCCAGCACCCTGGGTTGCGTGGCAGGGACAGGGCTTTTGGCTGCAGGTGACATCTGGACACGTTAAATCCCAAATGCTTCTTGGATCCAGAGCAGACCTGCACATCTCCCCCCATTCCTGCAGGAATATGTGGGGACCCAAAACTTGGCAGCACTGCACCTGCAGTGCCCATTCACACTATTCTCAGGGCTTTCCTTCATTTCTGCAGGATTTTTTTTTTAGCCCTTTCACAACCTGGGAGCTCAGATAGAGCTGATTTTGCACTGGGGTGGATGAGGAGCATTCACATCCTTTACTGAGGGTATAAACTGAAAAAGAGAGGTGTTCCAAAATACCACTTTAAAAAAGGCATTTTTATCATGCTGCTGTTTCAAATCATTCAGAGCAATGGTGGTGGTTTCACTTCTCACAGCGTGGGTGTGAGCAAAGAGAAAAAACCCATTTCCTCCTGGGAGGAGCCACCTCACATCACCATGTTGGTAAACACTCTCCCTCACAGCTCCAGCATCTAAAGCAGATGATTTATTTAAGGGATCAGCTCCCCACTGTGTTTTAAAATACACTTTACATCTTATGTTTGACAAGAAGATGATGTCAAAGCAGTTTGGTTAGAAGACAGCCCAAGGTGCTGTCAAAATGTTTTAGATGCTGCCGATAATAAAAGGGAGAATAATTTCCAGCACTGGAGGCAGCTGGCAACACCCTAAATTCCAGCACATCCCACTGCAAAGCTCCTTTTCAGCTCCTTCCAACTTTGTAGAATATTTTCCACACCCATGTGCTCCAGGCTGAATTTTTGCCATGGATATTTTGTGGAATGGTTGCAGCCAAATTGCTCAGCCACTTCCAAACCCAGCCAACCGTAGAGATAAACAAACAAAAACCCAGCCAGGCAGCGGACACGTGAGGCCACGTTACATCTACACATGGACCAGGCAGAAGCAGCTCTCCTTCAGTCCCCACTTCCCACCTCGTTTTCCCTTTATCATCATTACAACTCCATCCAAAGGGACCAGATGAATCCAGTGCTGTGTCAAGCAGGTGCGTGATGGTGACTGAATTTCCTAAGGGAGGCTCTACTCACCAGTTGATTTCATTGTAGTCATTGTGAACTTCCCACCAGAAGTAAAACCAGACCAGGGTGAGGAAGAAGGATGAGGTGAGGATGAGGAACCAGAGGCGCTCCCACTGCGGAGGGAAAGAGAAGTCAGTGTCAATAGGATCCCATTTGATCCCAGCTGTTGAGACTGAGTGGGGTAAACAGGCATTTCCAAGGGCAGATTTCACACCTTTGCTCCCCGAGAGATTCAACCCTGCTCCCCAGCTCTGGGCAGAGGGGTCATTTATGTAGATTCATCTTACGGAGGGCTGGAAGAGCATTCCTCCAGCTGTCAAGAAAGAGGGAACATTTCTGGATATAGAGCTGGGGTTTTGTTAGGTGAGGGGTTTTTTGTTGGTGGTTGGTTAGGTGGGCGTTTTTTGAGGCAATTGTTTAATTAACTTTTCCATTCTCATGCATCTTCCCCTCCCTTAGTTTGGCTCTGCAGGGTCTGAGCACCTCGGGGGAAGAAATAAGGAGTAGGAACATCCCTAATCAGCTGTGTAATCTTCACCATGTGATAACTACGCTATTAGGGATGTTCCTACTCCTTATTCCTTCCCCCGAGGTGCTCAGATCCTGCTCAGCCAAACCACCCATCCCCAGCATTTATTCCTCCCACCACCACATATTTTAAGTGTTTTGCAAATAGACCACACCAGCACCAACATTCAGCTTTCATGAACGTTTCAAAGTCTACTCAACGCACACAGAATAAACCCTTCAAATAAATCTGTTCAGTGCCCCTGCTCCAATACCATGGCTAAAATCCTAAACCACAAGGACATCAATCTGTGTCTTCGAACTGTCCCTCACCAGCACCATTTCCGTGGGCTCCTGGTTGGTTTCACTCTGAGGCCTTAAACAGTCCACACGTGTTTTCATTTCAGCGAGGACAACACTGAAATAAATTCTGCATGGAAAATATTCCAATGAATCCTCTCTTCCCACAACGAGCAAGGAAGGATGAAAACTGGAAGAGACTATGAGCAACTCCACCACTGTAATTCCCTTCCAGATCCTGGGCACACATGGATCTTTTTGGAAAATGCTCTTTTCTCTGGTGAACTCACCTGGCTTTTTAATTATGCAAAACAATGTAACCAATATAGTGACAATATAAACGCTAAAAACTACTAACTTTTGCCTCCCTTTCCATCCTAAGAGCTGAGTTATCTACTGAACTGTGTGCTGACTATTTTTTATTATGCATCACCCTGGATACCAATCCTGTGATACTGCTCCTCCTTGTACTCTCCATCACAGAAAAAAGAGCCAAAAGAAAGCAATAAAAAGGGCTGGAACTATTTCGTTTTTGCTGTGCCAAAAATGATGTTTTCTGCTCAAAATTCCAAATCCTTGGCTGTATAACCCAAATCAAGACACACAATTTTGCCCAGAGAAGCTGTGGCTGCCCCATCCCTGGAAGTGTTCCAAAGGCTGGACAGGGCTTGGAGCAGCCTGGGATAGTGGAAGGTGTCCCTGCCATGGCAGGGGGTGGCACTGGATGGGCTTTATGGTCCCTTCCAACCCAAACCATTCCCCTCCGTCTGGATGCCTTGCAGCCTGCACATCTCCAAGATTTCAAACCTCACTTTCCCCACTGTTTGTTGGGATTTTCTTTCCTCCTCCTTGCACGTGTAAGTTAAATACGGGTTAGACTCCCATATATATTTGGGGTTTTCCAAGGCAAGCGAGGTTTTATGTACCTTTTCTGCTGAAGACCAACAATGCTACAAAAATCCCACCCTCTAGCTCTTTAAAGGTCACTCTGGGCTGAGCTTTGCTGATATTCATGCACTGGCTGACACTGATTTGACAAACAAGCCAAGGAAAACATTTCAAAACCTTTGAGCTTTTTTTTCCCATATATATAAACATAACTTCCCCTCCGCTATTTACATGCAAGCAGCAGAGCTTGTGGCAAACTCTCCAAAAGCTATTTTGGGTCTGTCCTTGAGGGTGCCCTTGCCGGTTTTGTGAGAACCCAGGCAAATTCTTCTCTCTTAAGGCATCCTTCAGTGAGCTCAGGCACAGAGTTCTGGGCAGGCTTACAGAAAAACACAGAATATTTGATCTTTAAGATCCCTGCCAACCATTCTCTGATCCAGTGGTCAACAGACACAATCAGAAGAGCCCCTAGAGGAAATTAATGAAGACAGAGACAGTTTACCAAGTTGTAGTTTGACAGTTTTTAAAATTTTTGTTAAAACCACAGAATACTTAATAATAAATCAATCAATCACTATTTCACATACATTCTCCACCCATTTTGCACATTCCCAATCCCCACCCCACGCCAGGTGGGAGTGAAACCAACTCCAGGTTAAGGAGTTTTGGGGGGAAAAAAAAAAAAAACAAAAAACCAAACCACAAATTAAAGGAATTTGCCACAGAAAAGCCAATGTCTGATTCATCTGTGATGCTGGCTCACGGATTTTACCCACTCTTGTGCTGGAAGATTTAATCGTGTTTAAAACAGCACTGAAATTCATATCACAGGGTACAGATTTTCCAATTTAGGGATTAGTTTTGGTTAACTGAAGTCTCTGCCAGTCTCTTTTGCTGCAACTCCCCAAGCCAGACAAAGCATTATTTACTGCAGCGGCACAGGAAAGCAGAGAGGCTCAGGAAGTTTATTTTATTTCTTGTGAGATCTGTAGGAGATGTTATGAGGTTTAACTAGACACACACTCCCACCAAACCCTCCTACGAAGACTTTCACAATTTAGTCAAACTTCCTATATTAGGAACAGGAATTTCTCACCTATTTCCTTCCAGATGATCACACATATGCTAGGAGACACCTCCCAGCATGGTACCATTTGTGAACTAAAGAAATCCTTTGACCAGGAAATCCAGGCTTTCCAGGAGAGCTGGAGAGGTACTTGGGACAAGGGATGGAGAGACAGGACAGTGAGGAATGGATTCCCACTGCCAGAGAGCAGGGATAGATGGGATATTGGGAAGGAATTGTTCCCTGTGCGGATGGGGAGGCCCTGGCACAGGATGCCCAGAGAAGCTGTGGCTGCCCCTGGATCCCTGGCAGTGTCCAAGGCCAGGCTGGACGGGGCTTGGAGCAGCCTGGGACAGTGGAAGGTGTCCCTGCCCATGGCAGGGGGTGGGACTGGATGACCTTTAAGGTCCCTTCCAACCCAATCCATTCCACAAATCTATGATTTGTCTGCCAGACCTATTCCCTGATGAATTCCCTGCTGAACACAACACAACACAACCGTAGAGAATTCCAGAGAAGCCACACTCTTGTCCATTTGGTATCTGCTTGATGATCCCTTATCAAGCCTTTAAATCACCAAATTGCCCATTTTCCTCCCATAATGCAGATCAGCACGGTATCAGGATTCAGAGTATGATTTGGACTTAGAACAGAGAAGCAACACCTAAGATCTTAAAAATCAAGACTGCCCAGGGCAAGACTGCACTCATCTGAAGTGGTTATCACTGCATTTACATGTGTTCCTGAGGTTTAAATATTTTAATAGGATTATTAATCATAGAATTAGAAAGGCTGGAAAAGAACTCTAGGATCATCAAGCTCAACCATATAATGTAATTAATACTCTTCATATTATATATTAAGAGTAATATAATTAATATTTATATAGTGATAGAATATATAAATAAATCCAATATATTTATAATTAACATTGATTTAAATTACATAATTAAGCTGGCTCCATCAGAAGTAAGTCCCAAACCCTGCCTGGGGCCTGCAGGCAAAACAGAGGGTTCAACATGCGTGACCATATTAAATTCCTTATTTACTACCACATATATTCCTCGAGGCTGCTGAAACGCTGCACCATGAGCTCAGCTGCCCCCTCACTCTTCCTCTGGACCCAGCTGGAGAAGCAGGGGCAGTACAACACTCTTGGCTCAAGGTCTGCTCCATGAAAGCCAAGAAAATCTGAGGCCAGAGCCAGCTGATTCCCTGACAGCCCATGGAGCCAACAGAGCAGAAGGATTTTGCTCCACTGAAGCTGCTGGAGTCACCCCAGTTGACACCAGTCCTGAAATGCCATCCTGCACCTGTGCTGCTTGCTAGAGCCCTTGTCAGCTCATCCCAAGCAGGATTAGCATCCCTGAGATCCACCCGCAACTCCCAGCCTTGGGTGAAACGGCAGAACCCCCTCCTAAGCAAACCCACGCCTCCAGCATCCTCCCTGGCACCCAGAACCCACACAGAATTTCAAAAGGAACTGCAAAGAGAGAAGCCTGCTTTGAACTGGGACCGGCTCTGAGGAAATGCCAGTGCTGGATGGATTAGGGCTCCATTCCCACACGGATGAGCTCACAGCAAACATCCCACGAGTGTGGGTGAAGCTGGGTCTCCTCCAACGTGTGCGTCCACAGGAGCTTTCCTGTGAAGGAACTCAAACGCCACTGCTGGAGCGGGCTGCAGTTCATCCCAGTACAGCTCAGACGGGAACAGATGGATTCCGCATTCCCTCCTGGATTCATATCCAAGGGTGAGGATTGCGCCGTGCTCACGTCAAACCCGCTGTGCCCAAAGCTCTCCCAGAGCAGCTGAAACCACGGCAGAGAGTCCACCTAGAGATTCCATCCAAAGATCCCACCTTAAATAATACAGGGAGGAGGCTGGAGGTGCTTGGAATGGAGGAGATCCACCTCACAGCAGATGGATCTTCCTCATTAAAAGGTATTTTCTTTAAAACACTGAGAGCCAGAGAACATCAACAGCTTCCAGCAACCTGGTCTGGTGGAAGGTGTTGGAACAAGATGATCCCTAAAGTCTCTTCCAATCCAAATCATTCCATGGTTCTGTGAACTTTACAAGGAGCCACCACTGAGACTGGGCAGAGGAAACAACCTGAAGTTGTGTAAAAGTTTAAGTCAGATGAGTGCAGCAACAGGGGCGGGCTTTTTATTTTTAAAAAAAAAAAAAGGAAAAATGAGGAAAAAGGGAAAAGAACGGGGGAAAATGGAAAAAAAAAGATGGGAAAAAACTGGGAAAAAGAAAAAAAGGAAAATGGGGGAAAAAAGTGGGGGGGGAAGGGGGAGGAGGAAGCCAACCCTCTTGTTTCCGGAACTGCCAGTCATCCACCACAAAGAAGGCTCTTATTCAAGCCAAAGTGCCTCTGGGAACTCATGGCCTTCAGTCCCTGTGGAGGACCCTACCCATCCTCTGTCTCCTGAGCACAGTGAACCTCCTGTTCATTCATTAAAAATAATTAAATAACTAAATAAAAACCAAACTAGAACAGGAAGAAGCTTTTTAACAATGTCTTCCCCTTCCTCTCCCCTTTCTCTTCTTTTTTTTTTTAATCAGACAAACTCCAGTTTTGAAAAACAAGCCTTTTACAGAAAATCTAATATTTTAAAGCAATTTCTTGCTGAAGGGCATCTTGGTTTGAGGATGGAATTTCTGCTGAGAGGAAACTGGAAGGAGACTGAGCCCTCCCAAAAATCTGGCAGCAAACTGGGCAGGGCATGCACAAGCAGATGGAAAACAACAGCACGTGGATCTGACCACACAGACAAACAAAATCCAGTTTGGGCATCTTCCTCCAGCTCCATCCTGTAAATCTCCCTGCTGGAAGTTTTATGTGCAGACAACATTCAGAGATGTCCAATATAACCACACCCTCAAACTTGGAAATGCAACAAGGCCTCAAAGGTGTTTTATCTCCCCGCAGTGCACACCATCCTTGTGTCCCTAAATACCCACCAGCCCAGTCACCTGCCTTTAGCAAATAAATTTTTTGTTTGAGGGATCAAGGCCACGCAGTCCTGAACAATTCCTCTCTACCTCAGGAGCAAATCCAAGAGCTGGACTCAGGCTGGAGCACCACCATCATCACTCAAGTGTGTTTCCAGGTCATTTTAATTCGCTTCTGGATACAACAAAGTTTATCAAGGAGTCTGCACTCTGCTATTTTCTGGCATTTTCAAGAATCAATTTGCTGCAGGGATTTATCAGTATTAGCTTGGAGAGGAAAGGAGGAAAGCTAACATTTATCCAGAGAATACAAAGGAAAAACTGACAATGCAATTCCTCATTTCGGGATTACCCAATTAGACCTTGTCCAAACAAACAAAAGATTATCTTCAGGCAAGTTATTAAATCATCTCTGAGGATGAAAGATGACTCCATCTCCCAACAGAACCAGAAACTGAGGATCACCAAGAACAAGTGTCAGCTGGAGCCTTTTGTCAATGGGAACAACATTTCAGTTCCTACAGAGAAGTCACAAACTTTCATTATTAACTCTCAGTGTGTGAATGGAGAGTCCTTAAAGCAGCAGCTTATTCTGAATTCCCACCCTCCTCTGGCTTCTGCTTCCAGGGTTTGGATCACCACCTTCATGGGGATAAAGTTCCCTTCTGTCCAGCTGGAATTTCCCTTGATGCAGGTTGTGCCCACTGCCTCTTGGTTCTCAAGGCCAGGTTGGACAGGGCTAGGAGCAACCTGGTCCAGTGGAAGGTGTGCCTGCCATGGCAGGGGGTTGGAATGGGCTGATCCTCAAGGTCACTTCCAACCCCAAACAATTATGATTCTGTGACCTTCTCTACAGCCACTCCTAAGTTGCTGAGAGCAGCAAAATCCTCTCTTCCCACCTCTAGCTGCACAACCCCAGCTCTCAGCCCCTCCTCTTCTGTCCCTGGCTCCTGCTCCAAACAGTTTGGTGGCCCCAGTGGGTTCACTTCTGTCTGTTCTAAGCCTGCCACGGTTACAGGCAGCCCTCAGTCCTCAGATGTGTTACCTCAAGCATCCCTGGGCAGGAAAACCCACATCCGGCATTGCCATTGTTACAGCCCAGGGTGCGATCAGCCTTCACTGCCCAAAGTACATCCAGCAGCTCCATCTCGTATTGCAGAGACAGAACTAATGGAAAGCATCTTGCACTCCAAGGATTTGAAGCATTTAAGTGAGCAGATCAATATACTTGAGTAGCAAATGTTGGCCTAACAGACCTTATGCACATCCGGAGCAGAACCAAGGCGCCTGGGCTGAAATTCCCTCACCCTGACAGGCTGCAGAGGGATCAGGCTTTCATCCCTCTCTTGGACTGAAGATTCAGGAACCCAAGAGAGCAGAAGGAGCCTGCAGGACTCCACAGTGCACCAGGCAGCTCCCACAGGACTTTGTAACCTGCCCAGAGGCTTTGTTTTCTCTACATCCTACAACCACGACCATCTGGTGCAAAGCTCTGCTTGAGCACATCCTCCACCTCTTGCTCTTTACTCCTCATCCTCAACTTTCTGCCTTCCCCCTGTCTTGGCTTAGTGCTTCAAATTTCATAAGGAATGGGACATTCCCCATTTGCTACAGCCCTCTCCAGGCAGGAGGGAGACTGACCAGAAGGATAAATTTGGGAGCACAACCAATTTGAGCCAGTCTGGTCACTTCAGAAACACTGCCAAGGTTTTTTACTCCTTGGTAACACGCTGTGGTCTTGCATAAGAGGCACCTGCCAATCATTACAGAAATGGGAAGAAAAAGGAAGAAATTAGGTCTGACAGACAATGAGTCTGAAGTAAGAAGCAAAGAAAAGAAAACCCTACTGCTCTGGCTGCTGAGGCTTCGACACTTAACCAGATGCTTCCTAAAGTAAGTCACTGCACATCTCAGGCACATCTTGTTTGATTATTGCAAAGATTGGGCTAATGGTTCTCTGCACACCTTGTTAGAAAAGGCCATGAATGAGATTTCTGAGCTGTGACACACTCCATTTACAATTCCATTTAGCAGGTCACAGAAAGTGGCGGAGAACATATTCCTGAAATATGTGCTCCTGCTGGGGCTGCTGGAGCTGAACTGCAGCTCAACAGATGCAACTAAAAGAGAGCCAAATCCCAAAAAATATCATTGTCACACTTTGTAAAACACCTCGAGCTCCCAGCCTCCAAAAACACATCCAGAAAGGGTAGGGCTGATTCCCTCCAGGCTCCAGGGCTTGCGAAGCTGGGAGCAATCGGGCAGTTTTCCTTGCCTAAAAAGCAAGGAGAAGGATAAAGGGATCCAAACTGAGGGATAACTCACACCTGCCTGCCCCTCGCTCCCCACACACTCTGCCAGAGGACCAGCTTCTCTCTAGGTGTCCGTCACCCAACAGAGGCAGCATTTCACTGCATCCCCAGCATTTACCACAAAAAGCACTGGCAGCCCTTGATGGCACCGAGACGGGAATTCCTGTGCTGTTCCAGACGCGGAGCACAGCTGGAGCCAGGCCTTTTTCTGGCTATTAGAGGCCCCTGGGGACTTTCAGCAGCAATAATCATGTCCTGGAGCAGCTCTGCCTCCGGCAATTACATCCTCCCTCTTTCATTCAAGGCAGAGGAAAACATAAATCCCTGTGGGAGCCCCTGATTCATGAGGAAACAGGTCAGAGTGATAGGGGATCCCCAATCTCTCCCCCACAGCATGATTTACTCTACTTCCGCAGCTCCCGATAACGTGCTTTTAACCTACTGGATTTTGCCCAGCCAACATAACCAGTGCTTCTGGACAAACTCATGGAGTGATCCAAGTATTCCAAACCCATGCCTGATGCTAACAATGCACTACATAACCTCCTTTTTTACCAAACACTTTGCATAGTCAGAGGCCAAGGGGAGACAGATTTTTTCCCAGGCTAAATAGGTTCAGATTTTTCAGTCTTTACCGATGATGCTCACCTAGGGATGGAAAAGAAAATGCAGCCCATGGTTCTTGCAGAGAACAACTGGCTGAGGTCCAAGGCTTGCCTGAAGTGGGGCACCTTGCTGGGCACAGCATCCCTGCTGAGCTCTCATCAGCATCAAGCAGCAGGAGGAGTTCATCCTCTGTGCCTCCTGAGGGTGTTATTCCTGCTAACTCATCCCAGCCTCCTGACAGTCCTTTGCAAAGGCACATGATGTTGTCGGCTTGCATTCAGCTGATGGTTCACTTTAATTAAAGCACCAGCATCCTGGGGCAAGGGGGTTTAAGATTAAAAACAGCTTTAATAAAAGCAGGTTCAATTAAAAAAAGGACTACATATAATCTACCTAAGAAAACAGCCAATGAAGACTGTTAAAGGTAATGGCCTCGGTATTACATTTTACTCAAAAAATCTCAGGAAAAAAATTATTATCAGCAGGAGGAACATTTTGTGCATATCCTGGGGCTTTTGGAAGGTGTTTCCTTAATGGCCAGCTTCTGGCTCCAGGTGGAAATAGGACATTTGGGCCCTATACCAGGCCTAGAAAAGACTGTAGTCTCTAAAAACCTTCAGCAAAGCTGTGACCCAACTACCCTGCACCTCAATGCACCTCAGTGCCAGGGGAAACAGCTCCACACTTGCCTTTGCTGATCCTAGTTCTGTCCTGGCCCCATTTGTGCAGCTCAGGCTCGGATGTGCCTCCAGCTCTCTCCTGTTGGGTGTTCACGAGTTTAACAAGCACAGCTGTATACAGGAAGAACAGTGGATGAGAGGAATCCTGAATATTTACCCCTATTTAACGAGAATCACTGCATTTCAGAATTGTTTACAGGAATTCTGTGGTAAAATGTTCTGTAAAATATCCTAAATAAGATGACATAGATGTCAAATAGATGCAAGAGCAAATGATTGGATTGGGAGAAGAAACAGAAGTAAGTTTATTCCTTGGACCATTTTTCCCTTGCACCTTACCCTTGGCAGCAAACGTCTGCAAGGCAAGTTCTAAGAATACTATTTTGTCACGATGCTTGGCACAAAATAAACAAAAACAAACCAAGGATTTCTGTGCTGGTTGAAAGGGCAAGAGCATCACCAGCCAGTGCTGGAAGACAAACTCCTGACAGGAAAAGAGGCAGCGGGTGCCACTCTTGGTATCAATATCCACTTTCCCTGGATTACACCCTGGATTAGACCCAGCTTGGGTCTAGGAAAACCTTGCTTCGTATGACCAACAAATACCAGCCTGCTGTACGTCCACAGCAGGTGACATCCGCCCTGCCCTAAGCCCCCCTTGTGTCACAGAGGTCACTTTGGTGTGGCTGCAGAGTGCCCACAGCAGCACATGCAGAAGGACAAAGCTAAACCAGGAGCATCAGCACCAAAAGGCAAACCAGAACATTCCCCCACAGGGAAACCCACCCAGGTTCTTTCTTCTCTCTCCATCAGTGGCACAAGTGACAGGCAATGACATCTTATCTTACAAAAGCATTTGCAAGGGTTGATCATCCAGCAATTCTGCCTGAAGGGTCAGCTGGTCTCCAGCTGAGGACAGCAGCAGGGAAAATGCTAAAGCAGTAGGTGTCTAAATGCTTGTGTTATTCGGAAACCACTGGGAGGCACAAAAACGAGGACTAAAATAAGCAAAATTTATAGGCTAATAAAAGCCACAGCAAAGAAATGAAAGGTCTGACTTACACAAGGTCCCCTTCCCACTTCCCAGCAGCTCTGACACATCACAAGCACATCACTGTTGTTGCAACTGGGCATTTTCTGTGATGTTTATAAACTCTGGCATGGCAAAGCTGAATTATGTAACAACAACTCTGCCATGCGTGTCTAGACAGGAGCCAGGAGGTTCCCCTGCAGCTATTTCCTCTCAGTACCCATCACCATGGCTGGAAGGCAAGCAGCCAACTTGCAGACACAAAAAACAAGTTGTTACCATCCTGTTTTAAGCAGGAGCAAGGGCCTCACTGCTCTGCTGAAAACCTGAAATTCCTCAGTGCGTGTGCTGAAAAAGGCCCTGCAACTGCTTCATCTCCTGCTGCCTTCCAGGGCCAGGGCAGCACCTGAACGGTGCCAAGCCCAAAAGAGGGGCTGTGCCCAATTAAATCTGTTTTATTTCTCTTCATTTAAAGTTGGAGCATCTGCAGCAAAAGCACAAAGACTGGCTTTGAGCAAGAGACATGGCCGGGGAGATGAGGAGTTCCCAAGGGAGGAACATTCCTGAGTCACCTTTCCAGCACCAGAGCAGATTTAACATTTCATAGAACCACAGAATGGCTTGGGTTGGAACAGACCATGGGCAGGGACACCTTCCACTCTCCCAGGCTGCTCCAAGCCCCATCCAACCCGGCCTTGGACACTGCCAGGGATCCAGGGGCAGCCACAGCTTCTCTGGGCACCCTGTGCCAGGGCCTCACCCCCTCACAGGCAGGAATTCCTTCCCAGTATCCCATCTCTCCCTGCCCTCTGGCAGTGGGAAGCCATTCCCTGTGTCCTGTCCCTCCAGCCCTTGTCCCCAGTCCCTCTCCAGCTCTCCTGGAGCCCCTTTAGGCCCTGCAAGGGGCTCTGAGCTCTCCCTGGAGCCTTCTCCTCTCCAGGTGAGCACCCCCAGCTCTCCCAGCCTGGCTCCAGAGCAGAGGGGCTCCAGCCCTGGAGCAGCTCTGGGGCCTCCTCTGGACTCTCTCCAGCAGCTCCACGTCCTCCTGCTGTTGGCCCCGGGGCTGGGGCAGCTCTGCAGGTGGGGCCTCACCTGAGCACAGGGGCAGAGGGACAGAATCCCCCCTTTCCTGCTGCCCAGGGATGAGCCCAGGAGTCTCTGCTGGGATGCCCAGTGAGTGCCCCTGGAAGCAAAGCAGCCCTGGATGGCTGCGCTTTGGAAAGGAAACTCAGTTCATTTCCTCGCCACAAAATCGTTTGCAATTCCAGAAAAGGCATTTTAATCTGGCTCATATTCTCAGCTCTGTGGAAATGGGAATAATTATCCCTCTCATCAAGAGCTGCACATTGATTAAAGCGCCTCCAATGGAAGGTGGTACAGAAATAGCAAATCTGCCAAACTGCTGTTCCTGCACCTCACTGCACTCCAGAGTTTGTCAAAGCAGCAGCAGAGCCAGCCTGCCTTTCCACTCCCCTTTCAGAGGACAACCTGGAGAGGGCATTTTCTGGAAGTCCAAAAGAGCTCACACTGAAAATAACCCAAAGCTCAAGAGTTCTCCTACTCTGTCACTCACTGATTGTAAAACGTGCCAGGAAAAAAGTGCTTATCCTGCAGCTCTCCCACATGACTGTGGACAATTTGGATGAGCAAACTACTCTCAAACCATCTCTCTGTATAACCCAACGTGGAATTCAGCAAGTTGGAGATACAGCCCCTTGTGGTGGCCAGGAGATGGATGGACCAGACAAATCCCAGCTCGGGGAAGAATGCAGGAAAAGAATTCCCAAAGCATCACTGGTCCGCAGCCTGGACTTTTACAGATAATGGAAAACATGGCTTTTGGCTTCACATCCGGGATAGATGCTAATAAAACATATTTCCAAGCACAGGAATAGATCATGCCCAGAGTGTCAACAGTGCCATCCCAAAAGAAACTTTCATCCCAACCACACAACCTCTCTCCTGCTCATGGAAGAGAATATGGCCCAAAATGAGGCACGTCCTGTGTCATACAAAGTTATAACACCTGCATTCAATGATCCTTCTCCACTTTTCTCATGGAGCAAAGCAGCTCTTCAATCTACTCCTTGTGAGGGAACCTTGGCAGACATCAAAATGCTCTAAGGGCTGCTGACCACACTCAGAACCAGTTTTTTCTCTTCCTACTCTGTTCAGACCATGACAAACATCTTGGACCTGAAGGAATGTGAAATAAATGCATAGTAAAGAAAAAAAAAATTGAATTCTACAATAATTTAATTTTTACTTCCCCTTCAAAGCAAGCTTTCCAGCCCATTTCTCTCCTTCTTCCTTCACGAGCAAAACTGCTTGTGCAGCAAAACCAATGGCAGGAAAGTCACCTGCAGAGTCACTGCAAAGTCATCTGTCACCTCTATGAGCTTTGTCATCACAATCCCTAAGCAGAGGTTTGTACCATTGAGAAAGGGAATTTTGGGGAGGAATGGCCTTGAACATCATTCTGCCTTTGGCTGGGCTGGGTTTTTTCAGAGCATCCCAGAGCAACAGAACTGCTTCAGTGAGAAGCAGCTGGTGAGAAAAATGCCTGATTTTTCAATCAACAGCTAAAGCAGTCATGGTTCTTAATTATGACTAATTATATCAAGGCACATTTGGTATAAGACACCTGTTTATTTTTCAAAATTAAAATACAGCCAGCACTGCCTACACAAAGCATAGGAAAAGTAAAAACTGATTTCCAAACCCACCTGAGGGTGTCAACTGTCTGCCTGCAGGACACCCACCCCAAAAAATCCAATCCTTTGTCACAGGAAACATCTGAATTATCCGCAGCTCCCATTTCAGCGGGACTGAAGGAATTTCTAAATATAGCACATGCTAAGCCATATTTCCGATTTTTTTTATAGCCTCTTCAGCAGCCTGGTTATTATTGCTCCAGATCTGCTGAGAGAATATCAGGAGTATTTCACAGAGATCCATAAGGACTCTCTGTTCCTTCCTCTCCAAAGGCAGGCCAGGAAGCTCAGAGGTAGGAGGTGCATCTGCTGTTTCAGCCCACAAGCTCCAGAGGAACCTCGCCTTGGATTTACTCCAGCACCAAACAGGCTGCAGCTTTCAGAAGAACCAGGAAAAAAGGAAAAGCAACAGCTCTAAAGCCAAGCAGGAGCAGACTCCCTGAGGGATGTGATCTTTTACATTTTCTTGCTGCATTTAATACCCAAACAGGGCTGATTTTTCCCTTACCTGTCTCATCACATGGGGTATTTCCCAAAGCATCTCCTGGCTGCGGCCACAAGCAACACAAAGGATGGAGAGGACAAAATCAGGGAAGCCTCACATTAAACCCACTTTTTTTCCCCACCACATGAATCTCTGATGAGCAAAGCTCTCCTACCAATTGTTCATCCATCAAAGAAACAACATCAGCACTGATTTTCTCCAGCCTAGGCCCACCCCTCCCAAAAGTCCTGCCTAAAGCAACGACTGCACTACGCCAGAGTGAAAAAAACCCCAAAAAATAATAAAAGTAGTGTCAATAAATCTCCTGGCAGCAGCCTGGAAGCAGGCTGTGACCACAACCCAACCTGATTTACAGCTGAGCTCACAGGAGGCAAGAGACAGGAAAAAGGTGGAATATGCCCCCCCACCCTCAAATTAGGAAGCCACAGGGAAAACTGCATATGGATGTTGGCATTCCCAGAGGCAGGCACAAAACCATCCAGTTTAGCCAAGTCTCCAATAGAACAGATCTGGACCACTTACAGGAGCAGATCGAGCTTGAGGTCACTTATACAATCCATTAAAAAATTACACTTTGGAGCATGTCCAGGGAAGGGAACGGGGCTGGGGAAGGGGCTGGAGCACCAGGAGCAGCTGAAGGAGCTGGGAAAGGGGCTCAGCCTGGAGAAAAGGAGGCTCAGGGGGGACCTTTAGCCTCTCTGGGGGTTTTGTCTGGAGAATCTCGTCCAGAAGTTTGGGTTCTGCCCATTAACAGCCTGATGCTTTCTCCTCACACACCCCCTGCATTAGAAGGTCTTCATCAGAAAATCTGGACTTCAGAGGAACTGGAAGATTTATTTCTGTGGCCACATCTTTTTCTTCTTGATGTGCTCCATGCTGAGTGCAAAACTGAGTTATTAACATGCAGTGCTCCCAGTTCACAGAGCTGATGCATGTGGGAAACCACCAGACAGACGTGGCAGCTGCCTGAGGTCGGGCAGGAATATAAAATAAATCTGACAGAATCAAACAGTAGCTCAGAGAAGGCTGAACTCAGTTTTCTGCTGGCAGGCATTTAAAAAAAGCAAATAAACCTTATCAGAAGTACCTTGTCAAAACTATGGCCTGTGGCACACAAAAAATGCTGCTAAAAACAACCAACCAACAAAAAAAAAATAAAAAACAAACAAAAACCAAACACAAACAAACAAAAAAATAAACCAACCAAACAGAAACCTAAAAACCCCACAAACCAAAACTCAACAAACACCAGTTACAGACTCAGAATCAGCAGGGTGCACAAACAGAGTTACAGAATTGTTTGGGTTGGAAAATCCAGCTCCAAACCCCTGCCATGGGGCAGAGGTGTTGGAAAACAACTCATATCATCCCTGGACAGCTCAATTCCCCCATCAAGAGCAATCAGACAAGCTATTCCTGGCTGCAGCCACGGATTCAGGACACAGCAGCACTCTGGGAACAAACCAGGTGGTGCCAAATGGGATGAACCAGCCCATAAAAGCAATTGCACCTTAGATGCTATTGAGCTTAATAAACTGCTCCTAAATTATTAGGTCTGGCCTGCTGTAATATCCCTGGCCTGCCTTGAGCAACAATCTATAGGTTTATTGGATTATAAATTAGAGTCAACAACTCGAGCAAGGTACAAATTAAAGACCTGCTTTGGTAGCAGAATTACCATAATGCCATAAATAGTGACACATTGCACCTCCCTTCTTTTATTCTTCGTTACACTGAGGCTGTGCTTTAATTTTACAGCAAGAATCCAGCAGCTTGTGAATCTTCCCTCCAACAACATCGTTTTTAGCCAAATTATCTTTCCCTGCTGGCTGACAACACCAAGACCAGCACCCCCAGGTCTGGCAGCTCTCCAGCCACTCATCCCTAGTCCCAGAGCACTGTGGTGACCCAAGGGCACTGGACTTGTCGAACCTCATCCCACTGGCCTCAATCTGTGGATCCAGCCTGTCCAGATCCTTCTACAGAGAATTCCTGCCCTCAGCATTCCTACCCAGCGTGGGGCTGCGAACAGAGGGTGCCCTCGATCCCCTCGTGCAGATCATGGACACGGATACTGAACAGGACCGGCTCCAGCCCCGAGCCCCGCAGGGCACCTCCGCTCTCCGGGCCCAGCCCAGAGTTTTAGCCACTAAACAAGCCACGAGCAGCCAGCTTCTCCTGGGAAATGCTGTGGGAAAATCTCCGGTCATCCCTTGGAGCTGGCACAGCTTCCTTTGTCTCCTGAGGACACAGCAGTGTCTGGACACGGGGCAGACACCGGGCAGAGATTTAGGGCTTGCCTAGTCCATAACTCAGCCAGCTCTCCACCTTTCCCAAGCCCTACCAGGAATTCACTTTATCCAATCTCCACCACCTCGGGTACCTGCTCTTTTAGCTCAGTTTTGCACTCCTCAGTGTTTTGGGCTTTTTTTAGTGTAACATATTCAAAGAAAACACCTCCGTCTTTCCCAAAGGTGAACCATCATCAGGTGCTCCAGAGGAAAAGTCCCAGGAATCAACAGATCTGTATCAAGGCTCAGGGAGCACCCAATAAGTAACAGGAGCATCTTGGAAACAACTGGACTGAACATCCCTGAACACAGAGTGAGGCCAGGGAGAACCAACCTGCCAGTACAACACTGGGATTTTCCCTAAAAATCACCACCAGAAAGCTTTTCCAGAGGAATCATTACAATCAACAACTTTACACAACATCTAAGCATCCATATTTTATTTTTGCCCCTATCCTGCAGTTCAGAAACAGGGAAACGAGGTTAAATCTGGAATTTTTCAGGGGTTCACAGCCATCCTTCTGCCTGTAAAAGGCACAATACTCTTTGTGAGCCCTGAAAACAATTAAAAATATTTCCTGCTCAGGTTGAGGCCACTACAGGGTCCTGCACTTGTTACAGACAAAAGCAATTGCATCAGCATAACCCAACCCATCCCATTTTTCCCACTAGCCTTCTCACCGTCCCTAGAGGAAAAGCAGCATTTCCAGGAGGAGACTGATCTGGATAAGTTGGTTTTCAATATTCACAAAGCCTCAGAAGAGATAAATGGTGACCCTGAGTTTGTCTTTCACGCACAGAGGCCACAAAACCAAAGCCTCATTCACAGACAGCAGATCAATCCTGACACCCTCTCCAGACCTCTGAGAAAATTAAAATCATTTTTAAACCCCAGCAAACTCTGACATCTGGAATTTGACTGCAACAGGACCCCAAGGAGGATAAATAGCTGCAATTTTGCAGGCAGCAGTAACAGCACACAGCTACAGAGGACTCCTTTCCTACCACTGGAAATAATTAAATTCATATTTAAATCACCCTCCTCCCCCCAAATTATATGAAAGCAAATCCACTGTAGAAAGTTCTAACAAATAAAAAGCAGCAGGCAAATACACAAGGAGCACATGATTTGTTTCACAAGCTTTCCTCACCAGTGTCAGCGTCCCCACATAGTAAACATGGCTTAATAATAGAGCTAAAGTCCTCCTTAAGCAAAATTTCGGGAAGCCAAGGAAAACAAACCCTAATCCTATTTCAAGCCAGCGCTGTGATGACAGACAAAAGTGTTTAAACAAAGCTCAAGATGTCCATACATGAATTATTAAGCTCACAGCCTCTTTTCCACCAGTGCAAAAAGCATTTCATCCCAACCCCACAAGCAAGGCAAGAGTCCAAAAACTGGGCAGTGCATGAGCTGAATGGTTTTTCCCCGAAGTATGTCCACATATTTGTTTTTTCTCCCCTTACTAATTCCTTCCTGGTAATCTTTTGAGGTGTTTGTAGAAGGTGGAGCCTGCCAAGATCAAGAACTCCGTTAAAAAGGCACCATAATTCAGAAAATATCAATTTTCCACCTAGGAAATGACTTTGCAGAGGTAACTGGGTGGCATTTAATGCATCTCCTGATATTGAAGGCATCCTCGAGCTTTAACTTGCTCCAAGGATGACGAAACAAGTCCAGAGGAAACAATGATATCTGAATTTTTAATTTTCTGTTCTCCACCAGGAGTTCCCACTCAGTTTTAACACCCAGCAGCCTCTGAGCAAGTCAGTCTTGAAAAAGTAAAATAGAAAAAAACCCCAGAAAAGCATGGATAGCAGAAGGAACACACTCTGCCTGTTTCTGAGAAGCACTGTGAAAGTCACCCAGATCTTTTCTTTATAGATCTCAAAGCAGGGAAAAATAAAATCTCTTTCTTAGTCTGGTGTTGTCTTTAAATCAGCATCATCAGGAACAAGAGGACAAGAACTCCTTGTTCCCAGCCAGCTCTGGTGCAAATGAGATATCTGAGTTTAAAGGGGGTTGCCTTTGAGCAGTCTGCTGTTACTGCAGCTCTTAGGGAAGAGATTTTGGGTGTTTCTCTCCTTTCAAGCAAATAAAAAAAGGAGATCACAGAAAGAGGAAGAAAAACAGAACAGATTAAAAGGGGAGGGAAAGAAGTGTGCGCCAATTAAATAAAAACCACAAAGAGACGTGAATTATTTCACTGCCAAGAAATGGGGAAAAAAAGGAAGAAAAAGATCACTCGGGGCAAGATTAGCTGTTGAACAAGCCCATGCTGGTGGAAGCAATGCAGAAGTGAAGAAACTGGAGAGTTTCTTTTCCTCCTGTTGCTTTTTCTGACCTCAGACACCCTGGAGGCTTCAAAGGCACTGTCCCCTCAACCCTGGCCATCCCTGCAGAGCATTTCAGCACCAGGGCTGGGAGAACTTTCTCCTGGACCACATTCACCCCCCCAGCTTCACTGCAGGCTTCTGAAGAAGGCAAGCCCAGAAGCGGCTTTAAAAAGTCATTATTGCCACCTCTGAAAAACCCTTCAATCAGTGGTGAAATTATAATGAAGGCTTTAGAGCCATTTCAGCTTTTTACCTCTCTAATAGCTTTAAACATTGGTTGCAAGTGTTGAAAATCTCAAATTTAATTTGTTTTCAAGCCACAGAGGCACTGGACTAATAAGAAGCCGAGTGCTGGCTTCTCATAAAGCTGTTTTAGGGCTCATAAACCACTTAATGTGCCAGCACCAGCAGATGCTTCCCAGATTCTCCCCGGGGTGCGATACCAAGGTTGGTGCTGGGATCCATTTACAAAGCGCAGGTAAGAGCAGCATCTTAGGGGTAAAATGACTATTCCCATCTGGAGATAAGTCAGAAAGGAGGAGAGGAAGACAGGTCTCCATCTCCAAAGCTGTCCTGCAGTGCGTTACAAGCCCTCAATAATTAGAGGGGGCGCAAGACTTGAGAATAAAACAGATCCGAGAGCATCTCGTGCGCGGCAGAGAAATGAGCCCGAAAAGGGCTCAGAAAAGCAACCAGAAATCCCCTGCAGCCTCCACCAGGAGCTGCTGCAAAGCCCACCCCCTGCAGTGACGGACTGCCCCATGCCTCAGGTTTGACGTGCCTGCCCAGCATCGTTCTGAAGGGAGTGACAGGAGCATTCCCAGGCAGCACCTGACTCGAGGTGAGCGCATCCATCACTGCTGGCAGCCTCGGAGGCAAATGCATTCCCTTGGGATGGCACCGTGGGCAGCTCCCATGAAAGGACGGGCTGGAGAACAAGTGGTAATTGATAAGGAAAACAATTTGGGAGCACAGGCAGTGTATTAACTCATGAATCACACCCAGACAGAGAGGGCAAAGAACTGCTAAACTTCAACCCTGTTGCAAAATATAATGGTTTAGCAGCAGTTGTTGGTTGATTTAATACCTTAAAACATCCTGACAGCTCTGTGTGGCCTGGGTCACTTCTCCATCACTTTTCCCCAGCTGCAGCTGCTTTAATGCTCTCACATAGATCTGCTTTGAAGGAACAGGTTCAGCCCAGGAAAGCTGCATTTCCACGAGCAGAAAAAAGTGTTTTCCTGAATTTTGCAAGATTTTCTAGAAAAAGGAGTGAGAATCATGGAATCATACAGTAGTTTGAGTTGTAGGGGACCTTTGAAAGCTCATCCAGTCCAACCTCCCCAGCAATGAGCAGGGACACCTTCCACTGTCCCAGGCTGCTCCAAGCCCCGTCCAACCTGGCCTTGGACACTCCCAAGGATCCAGGGGCAGCCACAGCTTCTCTGGGCAACCTGTGCCAGGGCGTCCCCACCTTCACAGGCAGGAATTCCTTCCCAAAATCCCATCTAATCCTGCCCTCTGGCAGTGGGGAGCCATTCCCTGTCCTGTCCCAAGTCCCTCTCCAGCTCTTTTGGAGCTCCTTTAGGCCCTGGAAGGGGACTGAAAGTGTCAAATGCCACTTCACTGACATGAAGAAGAAACATTAAATCAACACCTTTAAAGCCAAAGATTGGTGAGGTACGGGCCAGACCTCAAGCCTGTGTTTGATTCATCTCACCATATCCATCATTCAGGGCTTTTAGTACAATTAAGAAAAAAAAAAAAAAAAAGCCCAGAGGAATACCAAATATTACAAAAAACAGCACACAATGGCAAATCCCAAACCCACCCAGAAAACTGAATAAGGAACTTGGGTTGAAAGGAACCACAAAATGCAAACATTTGGGTTTATATCACCCAAGAAGCGGTGACAGTTCAGTGTGTGGGATGAATTAAGAGCATTATCCTACACCCAAATCAAAGCTTGGGGGGTTGAAATCACAACAAATCCATTGGCTCAGCTCTGCCCACATTCCAGAAGTGGGGAGAGGAAAGGCAAAGCACTCTGACTGCTTTGCTGCCTGAATTACGATGCTATATCAGGAGGCGTCCAGGCTGGCATGTCACACTGCTGAATTACAACCCCCTTTTCCCAGCACACATTCATCTCCAAGGGTGGAGTGCTGGTACAGAATCCCAAGGGAAATACCCCTCATTAGTTCCTCTGACCCCACTGAACCAGCTCAGTTCTAGCTGGAAATGAGATCGAGTGCCCTGACTGCACATCCCTCCCTCAGGAAGGGGTTTCTGCACAGTTGTACAACAGAGCCAGGGCCAGAAAACAGCTCCCATTCCTCCTTCTGCCAGATCCCCCCAGTTCAGGTCAGTCTGGGCTGCTCCGGCAGCAGGTCTGAGACCGACACAGGAAAGGAGGTGAGGGGGAAAATGAGAGGAAGGAAAAAAATAAAGACGAAGACCCCAAACACTTTGAGATTAGCATTTCATAGAACCACAGAATGGACTGGGATGGAAGAGACCTTGCTGGTGTCACCACTGAGGAATTCTGAATCCCTAGGATCATCCTTCTCCCTGGAAGCTGGGAATGTGCTCGGGGGCTTCCTGACAGCACCAACCACTGCCCGCTGGTTTAGAGGTGAGGTGTGTGGCACTGGGGCTGATGCCACCAGGAATCACAGCTAATTTGGGGGGTTGCAGGGTGTTCTCTGCAGCTTTAGCTGCTTTGCCTTCAAATCCAGGCTCTGGATAATAGTCCAAGTGGCCTCTGAGCAGGGCTGACCTTTCTATAGGTGACCGATCAGCTCCTATAGCAGTTACTTACAGAATTTCTAATCCTAATTTCTAACCTCGGCAACCTATACCAGGGCCTCCCCACCCTCGAAGGGAGGAATTCCTTCCCAATATCCCACCTAACCCTGCCCTCTGGCAGTGGGAAGCCACTCCCTGAGTCCTGGCACTCCAGGCCCTTGTCCCAAGTCCCTCTCCAGCTCTCTTGAAGCCTCTTTAGGTATTGCTTTGTAATTAAGAACTATTGCAAATCTGAAACTTGTGAAAGCAAATACCACACTCGCATCAATCTATTCATTAGTTATTCCCACTGAAGACAATTAAAACCCTTAAGCATAACAAGAGGCTCCCTCCAGCTGCACCGAGTAACTATTTAAAAGACAACTCTGAGCAGAATTTGTCTTCAATCCCAAAGAAATTAATTTTCCAGCTATTCCTTCATTCAGCCCTGTGGGCTCGTCCCAGTGAAACTGGTGCTAAAATGCCAAAATAAAAGCAGAGGTTGCTTTAAATTTTTTGGCCACCATTTCAGGCCAGGGTGGGAAAAGGGATTATTTTTATTTGATTGTCTCAGTTTCTTTTTATACAACACACCAAGCCACCTCCCATTTGGTTTAATATATTTGCAGAGGGCAGACTGGCCCCGTCCCTAAATCCTCCCATCACAAGACCAATAATAAAGTTTGAAGTAGTGGCAAGCCCAGTTTTCAACAGCTGCTGTTGGTGAAAATTAACTGTAACTTCAGAAACACTTTTCTTTCAAATGAGCTCCCACATTCCACAATCATAAGCTGTCCAACTCAAAGCAAGCAGGAAAAGCAATTTTTTACTTATCCACCTGGGGCCAGCTCATCACAAAATAAACAAAAACAACCAACAAACAATAAAAATCTTTAAGCAACAAGAGCAGAAATCCAGGAAAAGTACGGCCAAAAGGTGATGATCCTGAATTCGTTTCTACTCCCAAGCAGGTAGGCTCTGCCTGAGTCCTACAAAAGGCTCAGAGCAGCTGAACAATACTCTAAATGAAAAAGTATGTGAAAATACAGTATCTGGGAGGAGGTCCCTGGGACCATCTCCAATTCTTCTTTTCCCAGAGGGAGTCTGCTCAGGAATAACGTTACTCAGTAGTGCCTTTTTATCTCTCTAAGAAGTCCATGTGTCCACCCAAAACAATCTCACTAGAAAAGATCTTTTCTTCCAATTAAGACACTTGTCAAATTTTATCTATTAAACTGGAAAGGTTTCTCCACTCTTCAGGAGAGTTGATGGACATCAGATAATTAAAGTCAAGCAGAACAGACAAGTATTAGATCAGACTGGATCCAACTACTGGACTGTTTTATTTCCTTGCTCTTCATCCTCTCTTCCTCTTCCCCAGGCTGTATCTTAAGTTTTCCACAGTCCTTTTTCACAGAATCCCAGACTGGGTTGAGTTGGAAGGGACCTTAAAGGTCATCCAGTGCCACCCCCTGCCATGGGCAGGGACACCTTCCACTGTCCCAGGCTGCTCCAAGCCCCGTCCAGCCTGGCCTTGGGCACTTCCAGGGATCCAGGGGCAGCCACAGCTTCTCTGGGCACCCTGTGCCAGGGCCTCCCCACCCTCACAGGGAACAATTCCTTCCTGATATCCAATCTTTATTCAACCCTAGACTGCCACAAGGCAGGAGGGGGAAGAAAGGAGCCCAGAGCACAGCAGGCTGATCTCCTGCTCCTCTCAAAGCCCATCCCTGTGCCCAGGCACAGACAGGATGTCGGGCAGGACGACCTCGAGTGTGACCCAGCTGGCAAATCCTGAGTGCTCACATTTTGCTCCACAAAGTGCTGCCCCATCAAAACACAGACTTATTTATCCCACAGGATGGTCCAGAGGGCAAAGACACATCTGGTAACAAAGCCACTGAATGGGCTAATGTGCCAAAGGCTTTCTGCCCCAGCTTTGGTGGCAACCCACTGACCTGAAGGCCTAGAATAAAAAAAGAATTAGAGCAAGGAAAAGCTGAAGTGCCTCTCTTTCAAGGGGAAAATTGATAAAATCAGGGTCTTCCCCAGCCTCCACAGGCACAGATGACATCAGCAGACATTGTCTGAAACAGTGGACATGTCAGATTTACCAGCATGAGGTTAGGGCTTGGCTTCCCAGAAACAAGGGTGCACTTGTTCCTGTGTCTGCCAGACAAGGGGATGCTTTGTGCAAGTCTCAGAAATCATGTATTTTTCTAATACTTGACATATGGAAGGGATTTACCTATTTTTCCCTGAGAGAGATTTAAATGGGTTCAGTGCACTGCCAGAGGGAAACCAAATGAAGCCACAAGGCCCAGCAGCAGCTGAGTGTCCAAAGGCAGCATCCCTCTGGAGAGGAGGCACAAGCTTGGCTTATTTATTCATTACTATTTTTCAAATCTCAAGGGTGAAGTGTTGGGGAAAGAAAATAAACAATCAGCCATCCTGGGAGTTATTTAAGTGCTGGAGCTGGCTCAGCACACAAGAACTCGGGTATTTCAAGCCCAGCACATGACAGACACTGGTCCATCATAGGCTCCACTTTGCCTCGTGCTGTTTAACCCTCAGTTCTGGCTGGAAAAGCAGGAATCCCTGACGGCTGCAGACAACAGCAGCAAAATAGTTAGGTCAGACCTGAGCACACAGCTACTACATCCTGCAAACCTACAGAGTAATTCTGCATCAACCTCAAGGGGGAAAAAAAAAAA
>VZTF01002316.1:911794-928465 GCA_013397755.1 Cnemophilus loriae
AAAAAAAGCATTGAAATGAGAGATCCTTTCCAGATAACTGCTCAGCTACACCCCCACTTCTGATACAACTTGAGGCTCTTAAGCATTTTGGGGAAGGAAAACACCCAGACAACGAGACACAGCCACAGAGGGGTGGTTTGCCCAGGATATGGGGTGGTTTGAGTGGTGACAAACCAGGCGTGGTGAGCAAAGCCTCCAGTAAGGCACCACAGCGTGCTCTCAATTACAGGAACCACATTTGTTTTTCCAGAAAGGCCACAAAAATCATGTCAAAAAATGTCAAATGTGAAGGGACAGCAGTGAGCAAGACCGAAAGAGCTTTGTGGTGGAAGGAGCAGTCTGGGGGAGCGGAAGAGCGGACGCATCACCAACACCAAAAAAGTCAATCTCTCCCCTCAAGCATCATTAGATGGGATATTGGAAAGAAATTCCTCTTCGTGAGGGTGGGGAGGCCCTGGCATAGGGTGCCCAGAGAAGCTGTGGCTGCCCCTGGATCCCTGGAAGTGTCCAAGGCCAGGCTGGACGGGGCTTGGAGCAGCCTGGGATAGCGGAAGGTCGGAATTGCATCATCTTTAAGGTCTCTTCCTACCCAAACCATTCTATGATTACAATCAAGGGAGGGGTTGGTTTCTGCTGGAAGGGATGAGGATCTGCGCCTCTTTCCTCTCCCTTTGCTAAGCATCCAGCTCGTCCCATCCCACTGAAATGGTCTGGAATTTTAGCCCAGCAAGGACCCTTTTGCATAAAGGGAGTGTTAAAGTCACCAGACTTCTGCTGTTGACATGCCCCTCAAATGAAGAGCTGTCACAGCCTGGTCCCTGCCCAGCAGCCTCAGACACCCAGCTGATGGGCAGGGAGGCAAGAGCTGCTCTCCTTGGACCGGGGGCCATCTTTGGCACGTGCAGCATGATTTGAACAACCACCCAAACTTTATTTGTTGGTCAGTGGCGCTGCTTTTTGTCACCCAAAAGTCAGCCTTGACTTTACAACCGGCTTCAGGAGCACTCACAAGGAAGTTGATTCAGTTTCTAAGAGTCACAGGCTGCAAGCACAGACTTCAAACAAAGCCTCAGTTGTTTCATTTTTTGTTCCATAATTCTCTCTGGAAAAGGGCCTCGTTTGACTTCACTGAAGTCAATTGATTCTCAAGTGCTTGCTGACATCATCTACAAATAAGTATCTGCCAAATAAAGGCTCAGAACTGCACATCAAGTGGAAATGATGGGCCCAGACCAGTTCATCAGCTTCTCTTTCAATGCCTCACTGTAGACGTGGCACAACAGCAAAAAAAATTAGAATAATTTTCAAGGTTGAGATGAGTACAAAGAGCAACAACCAAAAAACAATTAAAACCTCCAGCCATGGACAAGCACATTTCCAGCTGCTGTTATACCCTTGAAATCCCACTTTGGAGCTTGGCCATAGTTCTTCCGGAAAGAACCTGGAGAAAAAGCTTAAATCTGCAACCAAACACCCCTAAAGCCAAGTTCCCTTTCCCAGGGGGACTCACGAGACAGTAAATACAGATAAAAATCACAGATCAGCTTCACAGCCAACAAAGAAGAGTCACTACATTTTTCAGCTTTGCTAATCAATTTTGTTAATAAGACGTGTCAGCAACACAGAGATTCCCAATTCCTAAAACCACAAGCATTGCTGGAACCCAAGCACTTTGGATCCCCACCCAGACCCCACAGGCAGCAGAGTCCTCTCCAAAACAACAAACTGACACACGACTGAAATGCCTCGTGATGAGCACCAGGAAAGATTTTCAAGTTTTTCCCTGCTGACCATTATTTCCAAGAGGGACACTTGACAAGGGTCTGGAATAACAGGACAGAGGAGAATGGCTTTAAACTGACAGAGGGCAGGGATAGATGGGATATTGGGTAGGACTTGTTGTTCCCTGTGAGGGTGGGGAGGCCCTGGCACAGGGTGCCCAGAGAAGCTGTGGCTGCCCCTGGATCCCTGGAAGTGTCCAAGGCCAGGCTGGACGGGGCTTGGAGCAACCTGGGATAGTGGAAGGTGGAATTACGTGGTCTTTAAGGTCCTTCCCAACTCAACCCATTCAATGATCTACTCTCAGACTGTTCCTTTCCCAACTTCCACCTCTTCCTCTGCACACCCTTCTCAAGGATCATCACCACAAGCTAATCCTGCTCCTTCCTATTCCCTCCATTTCATTCATTTACTCCCACTGGGGCCCAGTTTCCTTCTTATCTAGTTAATTTTAGTGGTCATTGAGGCACTTTCACAAAGTCTACTTTTATGAGAGACAGAAAAAATACCTTCTGCTTGTATAGGAAAAAAAGAAAGGCTTTTTTTGATCCTTTTCCATTGGCCCCTGCACTCTCCCACTGTATCCAGCCACCCAGTAAAGACACTGCAAAGTTGCTCTCCAACATTTTCTGCTCTGTCACAGCCCAACTGTCCTTGGATCTGTTCCAGGACACCTGGGAATTCACGAGAGAGGCTGGAAAAGCAGAGTTGGTGAAGCAGGAGACTGGCAAATTCAATCCCAAATGTAAAGTAAATCACTTGAGTCCAACTGAAGGGCAGCGCGGTCACGCTCACTTCCCTCTGGGTGAGGAAAACCAAGTCTCCTCTGGAAAAGGGCCACAATTTTTCACTCTTCTGTCAAGATCAGAGAGAGAACTTCTGACATCAAGGCTCCCACAAGTCAAACTTCCAAGATGTTAATGCCATTTCACTTTCACCATTTTCTCTCCTCAAAATTCACACTCATGGCTCCACACATGGGAAAGGACTAAATATCTGAGTAAAGAGAGACACAATGAATTAACCTGGGATTAACTGGATCGCAGGTTCCCATTGCCTCTTTGGAAAAAGGAGTTATATAATTCAATTGTGAAAGTCTAACTATAACAACAACTACACAGCTGAGAGGAAAAACATTTGTTTAGGAAAACAAGCAGAAAAACCACCTCATTTCTCCCCTTCTTGGAGGGAATTCAGAAAATCTTGTACCTTGATTCTGGGTAAACAATCTTCAGCAATAGCTGTAAGACTGTTTAAGTCACAAGCCCAAAATCTGGCACCATGGCAGCTGCTGTGCAGAAAATTAACTGTATCCCAGTCAAAACCAGTACAGGGAACTCACAGGGAGAGCCTGGAAAAGCTTTCCCAAATGGGTTAAGCCAGGAGTTGACTGAGCATCTTCAAACCAGTGGAGATTTTACAAGAGTGGCTGCACCACTGTCCTGAGACTGGAGGAGCATTGCTGTACCCAGGTACCCAGGGGAAAGAAATCCCTGTAAAAACCCAGGGATGGGCCTGCCAGGGCTGGCTCTAAGGGACTATGACCCAAAAATCGCTCCTTGCCCCCTCTGCTTCCCCCTTTCTCCAGATGCAGCTCAGGTCAGTGCTGGCAGTTCAGAGCCCAAACCCGCATTTTGCAGATGCTCTGCAGTAAAAACCTTTGACACCTCTAAAGCTTTATAAATCCCAGGGCACGTTAATCACCCAGTCTGAGCCCATAATCCCAACCCGGGCCCCACAGTCAATGGGTTTTGCAGACTCTCCCCCACAGGCATTCTGCCTACATCAGGACTACACCACAAATCCAGCATTAGTCAAACACCCTGACCCTGACAATATTTAGGGTGCACCACAAGATTAGGCTCCAGCACTGTGGCTTTTCCTAGGGTTTCAAGGATGTGGGATTTGCCATCCTTCAAACCAGCACTGCTGAAATAGGGAACCTCTCTGACACGGAACAAGCAGGTTCATCCCAACCCTTCTAGGAGCTGTGTGAGGGTGTGGAAATCACTGGTAAACAAGCTCCTGGCAGGATAATCCCAGCTCCTGAGGCTGGAACAACCCTCTGCTCCTTGCCAGTCCTCCACAGGATCCTGCCCTAAGAGAGGTCTTGCTCCTTCATGAAGGCCAAAACCATGAAGGCCATTCCCAGTTAGACCCAGTAACAGCCCTGGCAAAGTCTGGTCTGAAGGCACCACACAAAGCAAATGCAATTCCTGCCTGGCTCAGCTGCTCCATGGATTTCAAACAGCTTCCCTGGACAACCATCCACCTCACAGCCTCCCTGTAAAATGAAGGACTCAAAGGTGAATTTTAAAGGATGTTTAAGTGATGTGTAAAACCCTAAACACAGCCTGGTTTTGCTTTCATTTCCAAGCATCATGGGGAAGAAAACAGAATCATAGAATCAGAATAGTTTGGGTTGAAAGGGACCTTTAAAGGTCATTTAGTCCAAACCCCTCTAGTGAGGGCGGCACCCTGAGGAACAACAAGGAAAAAACACATCGATATTTAATGGAATGACTGGATTTTCCTGCATTTAGCCCATCAAGCCAACATGATTGGACACATCCATTCATGGGGACTCAGCTCTGAATCACTGGGCACATCCAACGTGCAGCATCCAATGCTTCAGTGCCCAGCCTCAAATCAAACAACCTTGAAAGAGCCTCTTTCCCTCAAAAGCTCCTGTGCCCTCAGGCCTACAGTCTGGAACACTCACAAATTGAAAAACACACGGAAAAGGGCAAATTAGCCCGTCCTCTAATAGCAGATTTCAGCAAAGCAAGCAGTTTCTGTGACCAGTGACCTCTGGCCGTTTGGGAATTAGCACTGACAAAGTCCCAGCTCCGAAGCCTGTGGCTTAGATCATCTGTTCAGGTCATTTCACAGCTCTGGCCAAGCGGGAATTACGAGAGCATGTCACCAGAGAGTGAATTAATACACGCAGCCCAGACACAGCAGTGCAATTCATTATGCTGATGGATCACAGCTCCTCGTTTATCTTCGCACAAAAAGACCCCAAAAAGGCATCAGAAGCCTCAGTTGGAGGCCACGTGAAGCATTTAACAAAATGGACTATCTTGAATGGCACGCATTTCACTTGAAGGGCATAAATCCTACCAGGGACTGCCCAATTCGTAGGAAGGGGTTGGTAGCTCGTTTATAGATTTGCAGCTACGTGAGCAGCAGATAAAGGCAGGGAGAGGCTTTATTGGCTATTTCCCCTCATCTCCCCTCCCACATCCTCCCAGTTCAGATAACTTGCAATTAAGAAGAGGATTAGGAGATTTGTAATGTAAAGAAAGACCACGCTTTGATAGCTCAGCCCAGCCAGGCAATAAAACTGGCTTCTTCTTTTTACTGGATAGATTACAAAAATTATCATTGCTATTTCCTTTGGCAGGAAATCTTTGTCCCCACTCTCACCCATGATGATTTCCAAGGTGGGATATTTGCTGTGTACAAACAACAGGGGTTTGGAAGCAATAAAAAAATGCTCCCAATGCCCTGACTTTATCATATCCTTGCTTGAATACCTGATGAAAAACCTGTGGTTAGATCAGAAAATCCTTCCTCACACCAGCTACAGAGATTGAAATGATCTGAATCTCAGCAAGACCATTTCTCCTCCTTCATGTGTCTTTCATTTAAAAAAAGCACTAAAAATTTAAAAAATAAATGTGAAATGGGGATCTTGCCATTAAAGCTGAGGGCCCGCAATAGAAAAAAGGAGTTTTGCAAATGTTCAAAATTTAAAAAGGAAATCAGAGTATGGTGGCTGAGTGCCTTCAACCCTTCTCTTCATTCTCAAAGGTCAGAGAAAAGCAAGAGATAATGACAATTGCAGCAAACTGCCTCTCAGAAAAAGTAGAGCTCAGGTGTCCAATTAAAATTCTCATTTTCATGTAATTTTTTAACATGGAGTAGAAAGCTTGATGTGCATACATTTGAAGGAAAAGGAGAAAAATCATTAAAATTCTGGCTGTTGAGGTGCAGCACAATTCAGACAACAAATATTCACAGGCATCAGCTGAAGATATCATGGAGGCAAGGCTGGGTTGTGACCCAAATTTGGGTGAAAACCTTTTATTCTGGGGAGTTTGATTTTAACAAGAAAGCAGACAACCATGCTGTGGTCCACACTAAAAACTTCCTCTTTGAAAACATGACTTGCTTGCTGAGAATTACAGAGTAGGAAAATAACTCGTGCACGTCCTATTCCTTCCTTTCCAGGTAGCTCTGGATTTTTGCAAGATTTAATAACCTCACCAGTGTGCCACACCCATTTTTATAGAAATCATGCTCAGGAAAATACGGATTATACTACAACTGCTGGGTTTAAGAAAATTAAAAGTCACAGAATAGTTTTGGTTGGAAGGGACCTTAAAACTCACACAGTGCCACCCCCTGCCATGGGCAGGGACACCTTCCACTATCCCAGGCTGCTCCAAGCCCCGTCCAACCTGGCCTTGGACACTGCCAGGGATCCAGGGGCAGCCACAGCTGCTCTGGGCAACCTTTTCTCCTTACCTACAAACTTTATTCACATGCAAGAACAGAATCATTAAGATTGGAAAAGACCTCCAATATCATCAAGTCCCTTCTGGGACCAAATACCACCACAGCCACTAAAACCACATCACGGAGGCAGAGATGCTGCAGAAACACAGGACCTACAGATCCAGCCAAGGGTGCTGCAAGCAGCAGCAGGACACAGAGCAAGGAGTGAAAAACCACAAGGAAAGTGTTCCCCAGTACCCCAATACGGACAAATTTGGGCACATTCAATCCCCTGGAGCACCATGACCAACCTCACCGTGCCCATCTCCACATCAACCACATGGGGAGAACCTCTCGCAGACCTCCTGCAATGGGGTCAACGACTCCCATCAAACATCCAAGCCAGTAAATAAGAAAAAAAAAAAAATCAAATATTTAATCCTTTCAACCAAGACCTACAAGCCAACATCCCAGGGAAGAGGCGCCAGGCAGCTGCTGTCACCTGCTCACCTTGGTGGTGTCATCATGTGACCGCTGGTACCGTTTCCAGCGGCAGCCGTAGATCCCGGTCAGACAGGACAGACATAGCTGGGGCTCGTAGTACTGCAGGGGTTGGTGTTTAACCATGCTCCTTCCAGCCCCTCCGGAGCCAGCTACCACAACTCCATCAGCTCCTGGGAGCGCCCTGAGGCAAAGGAGAGAAAACAACAACAACAAAAAAAAGGAAATTAAAATCCCGAGAGATATTTCAATATGTTAACAAGCAATTTAATAATTAACCATGTCCTCTGGCTACTGAGAGGAGGGATGAGAATCAGATCTACTCCCAGCACTGCCAGCATCTCCCACTCGTTACTCAACAAGACCAAGAAGTTTAATTAGTTTGCAAGTTTTATTTCTTTGTGCAGCTTCTCCCACACCACCAAAAGCAAATGTGTTCGCAGGAGTTGTCAGTAGAAAAAGCCACGTGAGGACAAAAGCAGGAGGATGATGATCTGCAGCCCAAGTGATTAGGTTTTTATGAATGACTGAAGTGTACAGAGCCAGAGCCTCTGCAAGAACAACCTGAAAATCGATGCAGAGACCTCCACAAAGCTGAAACCCAGCCAAGCTAAAGCAGTTTATCGTCAGCATCCTATGGAGCCTGCAAAATAGTCCCAGATGAGGAATAAACACTTCCATGCCTCCTGCAGAAGGGGCATCACAGAATCATGGACTATCCTCAGCTGGAAGGGATCCAGCAAGGATCAAACTTCTGGCCAGGATAACCCCAAGAACATAGAATATAGTGTGTGTGTGTACACAAAATATATAATACAAATATTACCCTCTCCCTTTATACACCTCTCAAGCACTCACAGGGATGCAGAGCTGGATGCTGTGCTTGATCCCACACCACAGGTTCTCCACAGCTTCCTGAAGCACAGCTGTGCACCCGCAGCCCCCCACAGTGCTGCTGTGTGGATGTCAGTGGGCTGGGAGTGGAGTTTGACAGCAGCTGAGCTTGCAAAGCGCTTCCCCACCTGTCCCGAGAGTGCAGAGTTGAGTGCAGGGTGTGTGGGCAGTAAATCCTACCCGCTCCGGGGGAAATGCTTTGCTTCCTTACACGTGGGATTCCCAGGGCTCAGGTCTTGGGAAAAGCTGTGACAGCTGAGTAGCAACATCCTCACTGGCATCAGCAAAGCGTGGCTGGGCTTAGGGAGATAAACCAGCCACCTAAAAGCTTTTCCTTGACACATCTCACGGAAGGAAGCCTCCAACAGCAGGGCTGACCGTATTTTTCAATCCAGCTGATGCACAAGGGGATGCTGCAGGCAGTGCACACACAGTGGTGGAGTCTAGAAGTGTCAGCAAGGACACAGACAGCTCAACCCTCCCAGCTCCTGCCCGTGTCTGTGTCCATTCACGCTCGGCGCTGACAGCCCAGGACAGCCTTGCCCTGACTCTAACCAGGACTCAGCATCCCGGAGGCAGGAGGTTGTTGTGGCTCCAAACCCAGCAGCCTGTCACCACACTGTCCCCAGGGCCCACGGCCCTGTGCCTTCCTGTCCCCCGGACACTGCGGCAGCGTTGTGCTTTCAGCAGAGCTCTCTGTGCTGCTCGAGGCGCTGACCCAAGCGGGGGACACGAGGCGGGCACCACTCACACATCCGTGTGTGTGGCCAGCCCAGCTCCCCACGTGGCTCTGCTCATCCCCTCGGGGGTGACAAGCAGGACAGAGGCACAGGCACAGCCAGCCTGACATGAGAGCTGTTTGCTGATCACGTCCCCCCCGTGCCCTCCCAGCCCCGCTGCCCCCGGCGCTGCTGTGCCACCTCCGTGGCCTCGTGTCGAGGTCACCTCCCTGCCTGCATTTCAACTCTCTTGCTATTTATAAAGCTCAGCATTAGTCACTGCTCGAGTTGCCTCCCATCTTCAGCTTCAAGACCATCCTTAGGAAATGAGTCTCGCCCTCTGCCTTCCCACCATGGGCAGAAAAACTGTCACAATGGGACAGAAACACTGAGGATGGGCAAAACTGGATGCTATTTAAAGGTCTTGGGCAAAACCATCCTCTCTGCCCTGAAGATTGCAAGTGGGGAGTGATGTACAAGACGCTGGGGGATCTGTGCAAGATGTAAAAATCATTCACAGCCTATTAACAACTCCCCAGCCAAACCCCTTATTCCCAGCCTGAAAACCTACAGGGCTACAGTTGTTCCAGTGATCCTGTACAAATTCATCTCCAAAGGACAGCATCTCTCCTGATTTCCACCTTTTCCTGCTTTAGCCATGCAAGGCATGAGGGCAGACAGGCCACCTCCATCCACAAAAGCTTTCCCTGGGTATTTAATTCGATCACTTGCAAGAATTGTGTTGATTTGATGTTAGGGAGAAACGCTCCCCTGTGAGGGTGGGGAGGCCCTGGCACAGGGTGCCCAGAGAAGCTGTGGCTGCCCCTGGATCCCTGGAAGTGTCCAAGGGAGAACACAGCTGAAAATGCTCTGTAAGGCACCAAGTGAAGCTCCCACCCTGGTTCCTCTCACTACAAAGGCAGGCACTGTGGGAGCCCAAACTTCCAGGCTGCTCTCCACAAAAACTCAGGAAAAGCACAATGACAAAAAAATCTAAGATGAGTTTTAAAAAACACATTCCTAAACACAGTGTAATTGCATGAGGCACAACCAACAAGCCTAAAATCATTCCCTCTTCTCCACGAGCATCACAAATGGATCCATAAATACCCGAAACAGACGGGAAAGGACAAAACAGAGACCCACCCTCCCCTCCACACACACGGACACCTGAGCAGTAACAGGAGCTGCAGGAAGAGAAACCACACTGATACCATCTGCCCAGAGAGCCTTGCTTGGCCAAGAGCATGGGCTCAATACTTACTGCTCCTGCTCCCAGAAATGGAGTTAAAGGAGCAGCAGAAAGTCTGCAGCACCTCACAATCACTGTTCCCATGTCATCTCCAGCTGTCGAGGTGGAGAAAGCAGCCTATGAATGATTCAGCCCAGTGCTGGTTAGCATTACATACAGAAATGAAAACAGGAAGCAAGACAACAGGCATTAATTATTCAAATTCAGCAACGTGCACCAAGAGGGAGGGGGGAAGAAAGAAATAAAATAGAAAACGCAAACCCACACACGATCTCAACCTTGACTTTAAAGATGCATCATCTGCCACTGGCTATGAGCTTCTCAGAGCTGAATAACCAGCTTGCTTGTCCAGAAAGGGGGAGCAGGGTAGATTCCATCTGCAAACACAATGGGAGCATTTTCCAAAGGCTCCAGGATGCCTAATTAGCACACACTGCACTTCTGAGATACTGAAGTGGAGGTATCTGTTACACATTATTCCTTTCCAAACAGCTTCGGAGAAAAAAAAAAAGAAAAAGGGAGAATTGGAGTTGCAAATTTAAAAGTGAAGCTCTCTGGGGAGATCTGGCCTAAAAATTTTTGATTTTTGTCTCTCTGAGTTAACTCCTCCATCCCTGTAGTCTCCAGGGCAATATTCAGAAACCTGGAGTGGAGAGGGAAGGCAGCAATCAAGACCAATCACTAAAGCATCTCAGTGCCCTCATTTTAGTGAAGGAAAGAGCAACAGCACAAGTCCTGAAGTGCTCTGAGTAAATAGTGGGAATGCAGCCTCAGAGGAGCAGGTTTAACAGCCTTTCCCAAGGCTTGCTGCAGTCCAAGCCCTCACCTTTGATCCCCCTTCACGGAGATTAAGGGGAGACCTCACTGCAGGTACAACTTCCCCATGAGGAAAAGAGGAGGGGCAGGCACTGATCTCTGCTCCCTGTGACAGTGACAGGACCCCAGGGAACAGCTGGAGCTGTGCCAGGGCAGGTTTAGGTTGGATATCAGGAAAGGTTCTTCCCCCAGAGGGTGCTGGGCACTGCCCAGGCTCCCCAGGGAATGGGCACGGCCCTGAGGCTGCCAGAGCTCCAGGAGAGTTTGGACACTGCTCCCAGGGATGCACAGGGTGGGATTGTTGGGGTGTCTGTGCAGGGCCAGGGGTTGGACTGGATGATCCCTGTGGGTCCCTTCCAACTCTGGATATTCTGTGGTTTTCAACAGCCCGAGGACAAGCAGCTTTACTGCACTTCCAGCCCCACCACGGACAGCCCTGCTCTGAACACCACCACGGTTTGCTCAGGATCAGCACATCCAAAAGGAAACCCAGAACACAGCCAAGGATGCTTTGATGGAGGCTTATGAATAACGAGATCACAGAATCATTAAGGCTGGAGAAGCCCTCTAAGATAATGGAGTCCAACCATTAACCCAGCACTGCCAGGCCCACCACCAACCCATGGAATCCTGGAAGTCTCAGGAGACCTTGGAGCAAAGCCAAGCTTTTGGAAAGAGGCAGACACATTTTCCTCCAATAACTCCACCCACCCAGATGTGGAAGACACCTGTGGTCTCCTACAACATCTCCGCCTGCCAAGGCTCGGCGGGGAAGACCCATCCAATGGAAAACCTTGGCCCTCCACGAGGAGGCTCCCCTGGTTTCAGAGAGGCAAAACTGGGGGGAGAATGAGGGGAAGAAGCACGTGCTCCCCCCATTTCTGGAGAGGCAGTGGGACATGCAAAACCAAAGCAAGCCCTGAGCACACAGGCTCCCATCTCCCAAAATTCAGGCCCAAGGAAACTCAGCCCACTTGCAATGCAAATAAACATAAAAAATTAAAACTGATGGGGTGCTTGAGATTAATTTTTTATGTTAACTCATTTTAAAAAGAGCTTTGACAGATTCTACTGATTTCCATATTAAAAGAAGTGTTTTTCCTCTTGTTGGTGACTCCTGGGATCACTGTTTATCAAGAATCTCTGTAAATTCAACATCTCCATCTCTACTAAAACTTGTATCAATCCAATTATGCTTAAAACCTTGTTAAGCAAATAATTTCCTATGCCAATTAGGTGAGAACATCCCTGATAATCAATTAGCCCTATTGATATGCTTGTAAGCCTGCTTGTCAGTTGTTTCCCTAATTATACTGGAAAATCCCATTTTTCCTTAAATACTTTCTAAACAAATTAAGCTATTCCAGAGCTAACCCTACAGTTCTGTGCACAAAAAAAAAAAAAAAAAAAAAAAAGAAGAGAAATCTCTATTGCCCAGCCAGGGCTGAAATCATATAAATTATCTAAATTCTTGTTATTTTCATGGACTCTCCATCGGTTTTCATACACATTTTTTTATTAATACACTGAACTCATCCAAGCCGAAGTAATGCAATTTCACTTTCCCCGACTTGGAAAATGGAAATGGAAGCAGGTCAATATCCCCATCTGTTTAATAACAAGCTATTACCGAGGGATGTTTGCTCTGGCCACTCCCATGGGAGGAAATCGAGATGCACACACACACACTGAGCAGCGTTTTCCACGTTTTGCTGGCACAAACCCAAAGCATCTCAACTTGCAAGACCCAAGATTTCATTTCAAGGTGGGAATGGGACACCCCAAAGCCATAAAACAGCCTCAGGTGATTGGTTTTGGGGGTGGAGGATGCCCAGGCAACGACCTCCTTGATGACCCAAGCAGGGTTATTCTTCCCAACACATTGTTATTCCCCACTCTGGAAATTAGGTTGGGTCAGAGGTCTCCCGCCCACTTTTTCCAAGCTATAAACATTCATTTTTACACTGATAATACTGCACAAACAAAAGCAGAAGAGATATCAAAACTCCAGTCGGCATCTATCTTTTTTTTCCTCTTGCAAACAAAAAAGATAAACTGCAGCAAAGCATCCCAAGCCATGTGCATATGGATATATGGAATCTTTTGGATGAGAACTCAGGCAGGAAAGCACAACATCCTTGTCCTAAAAGCTGAGTGCTGCTGCCTCAATGACAGAAAATAAGAGTGGGGGGAAAAACAAGTTTAAAAACTGAAAGAAAGGTCTACAGGCCATGTGTTGGTCTAGCAGAGCACTCAGAAGGGGAACATCACTCTCCCTGAGATCCCAAAAATCCACAGCTACATCCCAACCCCAGGAGACGGCCCGCAGAGCCGCTCTGATTCCCCCAAGTGGCAAGGGATGACCCAAATAGACACATCCCAAATAGGATCTGGCTGATGGGGAGCCCCTGTGGGTCTGACCTGTTGTTTATTGTTCTTAAATGTTTTCTACAAAAAAATTACAGCTTTGAAACTAGGGCAGCGTGTAGTTTGAGGGTTGCACACTTCCAGTTAATGAAAATTCAGACTTCAAAAGATAAACACTTCAAAGGGATTACAAAAGAAAAACTTAGACTTTAATCTCCCTAAATAAATAAGCACAGGACGGACTAACGCCCTCTGCAACAGAGCTTCTTAATGTTTTCCACAAACTGAGGCAGGAACGGGTGCCTGGAATCTTGAAAGGGTGGAAGAAGAGGAACAGGGCACCGGAAAAACCTGTATAAACTTCTGGCAGAGAAATAATTAAACACAATCTCTGCTTTCCGCACAAACCTTGCAGGTCAAGGTGTTGGCGCAGCCCTGAAAACCCAAAGTCTGCTGCAGATCCAAAAATACCAGGTGAATCCACAAGCAGCTTCTGAAGCAACTCTAAAGCAGCAGACAAAGCACAGGTGGGACACGAGGAAAACCATGGGACACTTCAGGTCCCCTATGCCAAAGAATTTCTGACAACCTGAGTATAAAGAGAGCTTCATCTTCTGGGGGCTGGTGGAGAGATGGGCAACAAGTCACGAATTTCTCATATCTTTAAGTCTAATGAGGCTCTTGGCTTTTAGAAGCAGCAAAGAGAAATGTTAAGCAACCCAAAGTGCGTGAAATCATGTTTTTGGCAGAGAAAGTCAAACCTTTCCACCTCTCCAAGTCTATGTCTGGTGGAGTCCCCTTGGGACAGCATTCCAGAAGCATTCAGAGCAGTACAAGAACCGGGCAGTTCAACAGCTAAAAATCTAAAATAGCAGCTAAGGTGAGGTGAGACAACAGCAGGAGCCGGACAGCGCTGTTGATCTCGGCAGAAGACAGGGAAGTGCAGGGAGTCTGAGCCACAAACCCAAAGATAAATGCAGGAAAGCACCAAACTGGTCTGGGAGAAGTGGGAAGGGAAGGGAAGGGAGTGTCTTGGGGACAAGACCCCATGTTCAACCTCTGCTGTCTGAAGATCCCCTGACAGAGAATGTCCTGTGATGGTGGTATCGTCTGGGTGATGACACCACATCAGCAGGGCTCAACAGAGACAGCCCAGGTGAGAAAAAGACAAGAAAAACCATCAGCGGAAGAATGAGAGGATAACCCAGGAAAGCACAGCTGGATGCTGAAGAAAACGCATGCACCAACAAGGAATTAAAAAATATTTAAAGAATTAAAAAGGTTACACAGTATTTTTCCTCTCCACAGACTCCAGCAGCTTTGCCATCCTCGCCAAGCTGCAAACCAGAAGTTTGCACCAAGCCTTACCCACTACCAGCACGTTTTTGCTGAGGAATTAAGTGGAAGCAGAGCTGGGTTTGAACGTGCACCCCCTGACAAGCAGCTTCCTCTTCAGACAAGCACTCCTCCCTCCCCTGGTTTTCCCTTTCCAAACGCAGCCCTGAGGAGCTCCCCATGGATGGTGTTAGCCGGCCCTGCAAGGGGCAGGTTCCACCTTCCCTGCCAGGTGCCAGCAGCTGGAGCAGGGGCCTGTCCCACACACGGCTCCAGAGACCTCCCTGCCTTCCCTCACACACATTCCCTGCTGGAAACCTGGCTCCTGCCAGCAGGGAAAGAAAACTGCACCAACAACCCCAGAACGCTCATCCGAGAGGGAGCCAAATGCCTCCACACCCACTGCACGTACTTTAATGGAAACAGTAAGGGAGGGGGGAAAAAAAAGGAAAAACAAAACCAGCAACACTCATTTTCCAATCGATAGCCTGCACATCTGCTGTGCAACTGCTACCCAGAGAATTAGGCATGAATGTCTGGCTTAATGAGAGGTGGAAAGTCCTGGTTAAATGGATTACAAGCTCTTTATTTCCTATGATTGATTCCTTCCATGTGGCTGCAGGAGACATTATTTAGGGGAAAAAAAAAAAATGTTCTTAAGCAGCAGAGGAGCTAAATAAAGAGGAAAAACTTGCTTTCTCTTCCTGAGCAACGTGGGATAGTGAAAGGTGTCCCTGCCCATGGCAGGGGGTGGAACTGGATGGGTTTTAAGGTCCATGAGGTAACTGATGAAGCCCAGAAGAGGTTCAAGAAGCAAAGTCAGCTTTCATCACCTCCACTACAGCTTTGCGATCGCTTGAAAAACATGGAAACAAAAACAATACTGGAAAAATGAGATGTATGCATCCCCCATCTCCTCCTCCATCCCTGTGGCACAGAAGATACTTGATTTCTGCCAGAGGAAGGCTAACATCCACTTTATCCCTATTCTGTTCCAATGAAGCAGAGGTTTGTCTCGTGTTCCTAAAGCCTCCTTCCAGTCACTACTGACTTTTTTTTCCCAGTTCTGTACAAATCAGTCTCTGCTCAATACGAGGTGACAGACAGGAGAGTTTCCCTGTCATGAGGGTAAGGAAAATTGCATCCAAGGAAACAAATGGGTAGAGACAGGTTACAACCCCCCCATTCCACAGTCACTCAATGCCACGTAAATGCGGTAAATGACTAATTCCTGTATCCTATCAAAAGCTGGTATGGATCTTTAGGAAGATGTGAGTAAGTGCAAAGGGATTTTACTCTATTTGCCGCAGCATAAATCTTTCAGGAGAAAGGAATTTTCTCAACTGACCTGGCCAGCAGGTGCATCAGTCTTAAACGCTCCTTGCTTTCCAAAAAGCATCTCCAAATGCAGGCTAAGGTCACCCTGACACATCGAGGGATGGGGAGAGAGGGTGAAGTCAGGAAGAGAACCACCCCTCCATCCACAGGGTCACTCCCAGAGTGAGCAGAGGAGGCTCACAGACATTTCCAGCTCCTGCCTGGAGAGTCCTGCTCTAATAAAAGCACAAAAACAAGGCTCCATCTGCCAGTTACATCAGCTCCTATCTTGTTTTCCTTATGGAAAGGCCCAGTCATGAGGGATTCACAAACTCATTTAGTGATGCAAACCCAAGGCCTATTAGTCCAAGTGCTTTCAATCATTTTTGAGAACTTTTAATAGGATGAGCATTGATTCTCTGAGCATTAACTCACTGTGTCTCAGGGCCCTTTCCAGCACCAGTGACACTCTTCTAGACGGTCACCACTGGCACATTATCAGCTAAATTATGTTTTCAATATAATCAGTGTTAGAGTGAAACAGGGACACCTGCAGACATCTGTCTTCAAAGTAAGATGGTCATGTTCCCTCACAGGTTGGCCAGAGAAGCTGTGGCTGCCCCAGTCTTGGAATTGCTCAAGGCTGGACAGGGCTTGGAACAGCCTGGGATAGTGGAAGGTGTCCCTGCCCATGGCAGGGGGTGGCACTGGATGGGCTTTAAGGTCCCCTCCAACCCAAACCGTTCTGGGATTGATACCAAAGGTTTCCAAAACAAACCTCTGAGGGGCTGGGATGAGCCTGGGGGCTGGAGATGCTGGCACAAAGCTCTCTCCATCTGGGATTCCTCAAAGCACTAATCCCATGGAGGTCATTATCTATGACCCTCAGCCCCGTGCTCCAGAGAACACGATCCTGAGGCAAGACCCCGAAGGGTCCATTAATATGCAGGAGTTTAGTGGGAATTGCTTCCAGCCCAGAGCAGTTTATCCAAACATCTGGAGCTGCTAAATCCCACAGGAGCCCAGAGGCCAGGATGGAACAGCATTTCTCTCTCCTTCTCTGCACCACTCCAAGCTTGCTAGGAAAAGTCTTAGGAAAAAGGACAAGTTGGAAGTTGATTTTTTTTAAGGTAGCTCTGTGACACTGGAGGAGCAAAAAAAAAAAAAAAAAACCAAAAAAAAAAAAAC
>VZTF01002316.1:928488-999183 GCA_013397755.1 Cnemophilus loriae
AAAAAACCCAAACAAAAAAAAACTACAAATACCCAAGAGATTAGAGATTTGGAGCAGGGCACAGTGCTCAGCAGCACAGAATCAACACCAGCTAAGCAAACACCCCTAAATCAGTGAGGCTGACCACAGGGAACACAACCATTCACCACAGTGACCTTCCCTGTCCATCCTAGAAACACATCCATGGCACCAAAAGGCCAGGGCACTACTCAAGGCAGACCTTTGAGCACCATACAAGAAAAGAATTCAATCAAAAGGCTTCCTGCTCACCTTTTGATGAGCCAGCCCTAGGCAAGCATGAGAAAAGTGCAATTCTCAAGGCGACACTTGCTCTGAAGGATCCCCTGCCCGGGTGGGTCGGGCATCTCCCACCTGGAATACAGACCAAAAAGCAGCCACATCCCAGGGAAGCAGAGAAGGGCCTTCCAGAACACACAACTCCCACAGAAAAGCTGCTATTATTATTCTTCTTATTAGTCTCATACACATTTGTTTAAGAGGTTCCCAGGAAAATTAGCCCGTGGAACTTGAAAGGGCAAGCCAGCTGCACACAAACACAGCACTTCCAGGATTAAATGGCTTTTATCCCACTTCCAGAAAGCCACTCCAGGTTTTCATCTTAAATCCCATCAGATTAAGAGCCTGCCTTGAGAGCAACTACTGTCTGGGCAGGAGACAAGCAGCTTTCCTTCCACGAGCCAAAATATCTTTATTTCCAGCTTATTTTCCTACCAAAACACAGTGTGATTGTGTAAGTGCCTCTGCTCCTGTTCCTTGCTTTCTCCTACCTTTCCTTCGCTCCCCAGGCAGCGATTCCCTGGAGCTCCAGCCTCTTCCAGCCCAGCTGGAATGCTCTCCAAGAGTTGCTGCTGGGTGGGAAAAGATCAAATAAACCTCCTCCCAAAGGAAGAGCAGTTCTAGACCAGCCTGCTGTCAAAGACTAATCAGCAAGTACAGCTGGAGAGGGGAAACGATGGAAGTGGGAAGATTAAAGATTTGAAATAAGTCCCAAAGAAACCAGACTGTGCTTGCTCTTGAGTCAATATTTTTTGGTTAAGTAGGAAAACATTGAGAGCATTGAATAATTGACTTCACACTGAATAATTTTCTAGCCAAGCCAGTTCCTGCCTCTGTTTTCAACAGACTGAAAAGGTCCTGAAAAATACTGAGATATTCATCAGATTTAGAGAAAGCGCCAAACACCAAAAAATGATCGCCACAAGTGGGAAATATCAGCAAGAAATTTCAGGATTAGGCTTTATAAGCATTAGAAACAAATAAAACCCAAAAAACCAAACCCAAAGGAAACAAAAAAGATCACCAGTAATACCCTTCCTTTTGCTGCAGTGGTTCTTAAACATTCCTGAAACTCAAGGGCAAATCAACATCAAAATTGCTGTTCCCTGGATCAGCATACCAGGGTTCAAAGCCACCAGTATCCAGACTGGATAAACCAGAATTCCAGAAGAAAAGAGCTGGCCAGGAAAGAAAGAAAACGAAAGGCAGAGAAGTGGAGAGGTTTTTTTCCCCTGAAAAAGTGTTAATCTCCAGACTAGCAAAGTATACATGGGAGCAGAAAATAGAAGGAATCTCTCTTTGTCATGTGAAAGCAGAAGGAAATGGCACAATAAATCAGCACCTTAATCTGCCATAGGGAAGGGGGAAAAAGGGAAAGACAACTGGGAAGAGGAAGAGAGTCAAGTCTTTGTTCCCAAATCTGGGAGTGGAGCTCTCTGTCCGAGTTTTAGGAATTATTTTCAGCTGAGAAGAGGAATCCATGGATGTGTTCAAGGACAAGTTGGACTTGGAGCAGCCTGGTCTAGCTGAAGGTACAAAAAAGGATCTGGTTGGAACAAGAGAGTTTTAAGGTCTCTTCCAACCCACCCCATTCCATGATCCTCTGGATCTGAACATTCACTCTGCTTCTCCACTGCAGCAGTGCCAGGCCTCCAGTCCCCCCTGCATCCCTGGGATGGGAACATCCTGGTCTAGGTGAGGCATGGCCAGAACTCGAGGGGTTTTTTTGTCCTCCCCAGCCAGGACACAATGTATAAACATCACAGGTATTTTCACATCAAGATTAGGATCCATCTGACCCAGGTTTGTCTGGCTCAGGGCTCACGTGAGTCCCTTGAATTTCTGTCAATCTCCAGATTATTACCTCCAGCAGGTTTTCCTTCATTCCCTGGAGCCTGATCCTATTTTTGGATTCTCTGGGCTTATCAGCAATCTTTCACTAGCATGCTTTTTTTCCCTTCCCCTCCCCATCCCAGCTCTCTGTTAAGCTGGTTTAGAACAGTTATGTAAGAGTCCTCCAGGGTTACAAGGGGATGGAGGCACTTTCTTCCCTCACCTCAATCCTGGCATTATCAGCACCTCTTCCAGACCTTTACCAACCCCAGCCTTACTTAAACTCCTTATTTCAGAGAGAGAAACCAAACACTTCACCTTCCAAATTCAGTATTTGAGGCATTAGGTCACACATAAGCAGGCTGTGATTGTCTCTCCTGCACTGAACGGAAGCACCACCTGAAGCAGAGCCTTGCTTTGTCCACTACAGCTCTTCAGCCAAGAAAAGCTGGGAAGAAACAAAGCCATGGATCCTCAAGGCAACAAGAAGCAAACCAATAAATCCTAAAGATGGATGAGACAGAAGATGCCTCACTCATGGAAAAAAAGTCATTTTAATCTCTGCACCAACTGAATCCAATGGAGTTAAACTGGTTGCCTTCCTTGGCTCTAAGCCCACAGGTGAGAAACATGAATCAAACTTTCCATGTCCTCCCTGTCCTTTCTAGCTCAATAAAAAGCTGGAAAGGAACAAAAATGAAGGAATAAAAATGAATCCAGTGATTTTATTATTTTTATCCCTAAGGGGAAGAAAACTATGCAACTGCTAGACGACACCTTTTTCAACCAATTCTTGATTTAATTTTCAGTATTTTTGTGAATTCTGTTGGAAATTGCCTATCAGTCAAAAAAACCCCCAAACACCCCACAGACTCAGACCCCTTGGCTCACACTCTTAATACAGAGTGGGGTTGTGGTGGTTCCTGCTCATCTCCTATGCAGTGCTTCTGGAGTCAGCCTGCACATCCTTCAACGTCACACCAGGCTCTGGCAATCCACAGGATCCAGCTGCCAAGGTTATTCCATCAACTTGCTCTTCAGGTTATTCCAGAGCTGACCTGAGCAAGTGGTTGGACCCCTGAGCTCCCTCCCAAGCTGGACTAATTATTCTGTGATTCTTTTATAAGCAGGAATCACTTTCTTCAAGGAATGTAAGGAAGTGTCTGGAAAGAGGACTCTGCAGGAATTTTCTATTTTACCCCTCTCCCTCCAGTAGAGAAACTAAGCCTTTTTTCCAGTTTTCAAACAACCTGAGGTTTACAGCCAATATCTAAACTCCAGCAGAGCAAGGCTGCTCAGGTTGGAAATCTCTTTTTTCCAGCATAAACCCCTCAAGCCAGCAATGCTGCAAGTCATCATCTTTAATCCTGGCTATTCACTTCCAGCTTCTTAAGGAATTTTACATATTCCAGCAAGCTGGGGGTTTGGGCCATGCTGCTTTCCAAGAAGGTTCATTTCTCTCTTTAGCAACTGCAAGCTTCTGGGGAGCCTGTGAGACTTCAGTCCAAGTCCTCATCCCTTAGCTTGGCTCATCCTCAGCAGTACTTGAAAGAGGGTGAGAACATGTTCACTGAGCTAAAAACAAACACACTGTCCCAGCACTTCTAGTAAAACCCACTTGAATTCCAGGTATTCTCAAATGGAGCTGTTTGCTGTTCAACCTTCTGCCAAGCCCTTGAGAACTTCAAGTTTTCTCGTATTTTTTCTGGTGCCGGTTCGTATGGACTGACTGAAGCCCCCAAAAAACCTTCTCTTTTTGTTTTGGCAGACAGCTGACACCACCTGCTTCCAGCAGCAGGGCTGAGTTTCTATTCCAGGGACATGACCCAAGTGCTTTCCTCACACACCGCCCACGCTTGGGTCCCCAAATCTGTCGGGCTTCACAAAATCCCTGCGGAGCGAGGACGCGGAGGCGGCTCCGTGTCTCGTCTCGCTCTGTCTCTCACGAGGCTGTTTCACAGCTTGAGGACATTTCCTCCCCCACACCAGATCATCCTTGCCACCCAACACCTGTTCAGCCCCTAGGTGTGAAGCCACAGCTCGCCCCAGCTCCGGAGGTCTCTCCCTGCAACAGGCGGCTCAGGTTTTGTGGGGATTTGAGCGTGATTCCTCTTAAACCTCTCCTTCAGCTCAACAAAGGCATTTTAAACACAAGCTTCTGAATGCTTCACTTCAACTAACGTGGCTGATCCCAGCCCCACATCCAGCCAACGCCACAGAACGGCTGCTGGAAGTCACATCACAAGGTCAGCGCACAGAGAGTTCCCTGCCACACGCTGGAGAAAGCTCAACCAGCCCAGCAGTCCCAGTACTGCAGCAGAGGCCAAAACACAGCTGGATGCCAGGAAAGAGGCACAGAGGAGGCCACGGAGCTGCTCCAGGGCTGGAGCCAGGCTGGGAGAGCTGGGGGTGTTCACCTGGAGAAGAGAAGGCTCCAGGGAGACCTCAGAGCCCCTTCCAGGGCCTAAAGGGGCTCCAGGAGAGCTGGAGAGGGACTGGGGACAAGGCATGGAGGGACAGGACACAGGGAGAAGGCACATCCCAGAAGGCAGGGATGGATGGGATATTGGGAAGGAATGCCTGCCTGTGAGGGTGGGGAGGCCCTGGCACAGGGTGCCCAGAGAAGCTGTGGCTGCCCCTGGATCCCTGGCAGTGCCCAAGGCCAGGCTGGACAGGGCTTGGAGCAGCCTGGGATAGTGGAAGGTGTCCCTGCCCATGGCAGGGGGGTGGGATGAGATGATCTTGCAGGTCCCTTCCAACCCAAACCCTTCTAGGAAGGTGTTTAAAGCTCCCAGCCCCAGTTTAGTCTCTCCACACCACGAACCATGGGCTTCACCTTTATCTCTGGGAAAGCTTCCAAAAACAAAAGGCTGCTCAGCTTTCAGACAGGAATAGCCAGTGGTCGTGCCAGGGAAACGCTTTTGCTTTCTTCTGTAGTAAGATGAAAAGAGCTGATCTGACCCTCAGCTGGGAAACCCCAACCCTGTGGCACCAGCTTTAACCTCAGCTTCCCCAGCTCCTCTTCCCTGGTCAGAGACTTCGGGAACTGGACAAGATGCACGATAATGGGATTCTTTGTCAAGATAAGGAGAGAAGGATGGAGATTCAGGATTATACTCATATTTTTATTTATATTTTTTCATTATTACTATTTTTAAGAGGAGTGAGCTAAGTGGCTACAAAATTTAGCACCTTGCAAGAGCCAATATCCCTAATTTGAGAGCTTCCTCCTGTTACTGACAGCACTTCAGGATGAGCAAGGTACACAAACAGCAACATCCTCAGAGCTTCAGCTCCAAGCCTCTGCCAGAATCCAGGGATATCACTGGAGGAAGGAGCAGAGCACAAAGGAGACAAAAAGCACCAAAAGCATTTCACTACTCTCTCGTATCATGTTGAGGAGCCAACCAGGTCATCTCTTTTGCCCCAAAAGAAAACCTAAGTTATTTCACCACCTCAAAGAGTGAAAAAAAAAAAAGAGCTGGTACAGGATCAGCTCCAGCAGACCCAGTGCCAACACCCACCAGCCAATCCCAGCAGCAACAAGAAGTCTGGGATTTTCATTTTTTAAATTCACAGTCATGCTCTGTACCAGCTGGGGAGGCTGCAGCACTGGACTCCCCAAACCAGGAGCTGTCAGCAGCTTTTCTCCTCCTTTATGGGACAAACACTCTCCCAGAGGAGTTCCTCACTACTGAGCTCTTTAATTTTAGGCTGGCAGCCAGGAGTCATTTTCAGGCTCCATTAATTGTATTCAGGATCATCCCCATCTTTGTATTCTGACAAGCCTGAATCTTTGCTTTAAATTACAGTGCAGTTTATTAGTCCGAAGGATTTCCAGCTCCAGTTATTGCCTGGTAGGAGCTGAGCTGATATCCATTCATCATCCCCTTACTTACAAGACAAGATTGCGCAAGGAAGCCAAAGTTCACATTGATTCCCTGCTAGAATCAGGTCCTAGTGACACGAAAAGGCCTCATTGTGTATTTTCATCTTGTTGGGCTTGGAAATTCTGCTCACGAGATGAGCACGGGGTGGCCAAGACTTCACCACACAACAGCCCGAGCATTCTGCCTGTTGTTACCCACAGAGAGGAATTCCAGATCCAGGCAGAGGATGGCAGGTTAAGGCCTAGATTTAGTTTAAGCCAGAGGTTAACTGGTTTACTTAAACCCCACCTGGAGGTGAAAAGCAGGTCAGATACAGCACAGCCCAAGAAAAGCTTTTTATGGAGACAGGAATGTCAAGGAAAGGATAACAAGACCTTTGCAGCACTGGTTTGACCACAGCATGATCCAGGGATTCCAGCCACATCCCACGCTTGCAAAACCAACACTCAATTCCCCCTTTTGTTCGCTGAAAACAGGAATACACAACGGAGGAGGAATATTACAGCCTAAAATCCAAGGGGAACAACAGGACATCCGCAGGATTAATGCAAACAGCAGGTACGGGAGGGAACTAAGAAATCAAAAGTGATTTCACTGCAATTCCCAAACCTACCCTCCAATGAAGTTCAACCAACTTAAAAGCAGGGTTTAACTCAAAAGTTAAGCCCAAAAATTTGGATTTAGCTTGAAGAAGACTCAGCCTTCTGTTTACTTTTACTCAGCCTTCCGACTGTCAAGGCCTGAACACGCCAAAACCCCAAGGAAAGAGATCAAACAGCAAAGGCAGGACAGGGAAGAGCTCAACTCCCGAAAGATCATCTCTGTGCAGAACCCTCTGAGCTGCTGACACTTTTTGGCAGCTCAAGGGGGCACAGGTGGGAACAGACATGACAATTCCTGCTCTTTGCACAAGCCTCAGACAGATCCAGGTGGCAGCTTCAGCACGAAGCAGACACAGCAGAAACAGCCTGAAACCTCCTCAGGAAAAGAGAGTTTTTGGCTAAAAACATGTGCTTGTTATAAGAAGCACAAAGCAAAATCTCAGTGAAGTATGTAAAAATACTTTTAAAGTATTACTTTAAAAATATAGTGAAAATGCATTAAAATAACGATTATGTCACAGCACTTCTGTCACTTTTACCCACCCACCTGCCTTCAGACCACATAATTTGCTTTATTTCAGACTGACAATAACACAAACGGAGCCTCTGGAGGATTTAACCACAAAAGCCCAAATTCAAAATCACCTCCACAGATGGAGAAAGACCAGAATCGTGCAGCAGGTCTGTCTTTCTGTCACCCTATCTCAGGATGTTACATTCCCTTTTTTGCCAGATTAGTGAAAAATCTGCCAGAGATGCTGAATCACACATGAATCATCCCAGAATTGTTTGGGTTGGGAGGGATCTTAAAGTTCATCCAGTCTCACCCCTTCCACAGGCAGGGACACCTTCCACTATCCTAGGATGCTCCAAGCCCTGTCCAGCCTGGTCTTGGGCACTGCCAGGGATCCACAGGCAACCACAACTCTTCTGCCCCATCACATCAGACCTCACCTGGCTCATCACAGCAAAGCTCTTTTTTCCTCACACTGCACAAAACCACTCCAAAATCTTCCTTGCCTGCCCTGCAGCAACGCTTGGCTGCTTCTCTGGTTGCCACCAGCTTTCTGTGCTCCATCTCTCCTCCCCCACCCAATCAGGACATTACAAACCAGAAAAAAAAAAAAACCAAAAAAACCATACAGAGAAGCACTGAAAAGAACTCTCACCATCCCAGTCTGCAGCACAGATGATTTCACCCCAATTACTCGCTCTTGTCATGCAAAATAAGAACTACAGGAGAAAATTGAACTCCTGATCCAGACAACACAACAGCCAGAAATGAAGACGCTGCCCCAGGCATTTCTTTCAGATTTTTACATGCTGGGATTGGTCTGTCAGCGTGTGAGGAGTCTCCCAAAAGTGTTTTTGGAAGGAAGACTGATATTAAAGCCCAATTACGCATCTGAATTTGAGTCTTTGCCCTCTGATTCAGGGGAGCCCGTGGAGCATGCACGTACAGGAACAGGGAATTTAAAAGAGGGGGGGAAAAAAAGGAAGAAGTGTTCAAGTTATGCAGAGAATCCGGGCAAAGAATGCAAATTCTGACCTACTTCTCCCTCCTGGCTGGGAGAGGGCACAAGGCAGCTGCTGCTCTGCAAGCACAGGAGAGGAGCAAGAGCCCTGCCAAAATTGCTGCACTGATGCCTCTTCTGGACACAGGAAGGTGAAGGCCACCATCCTTCTGTCCAGGCAACAAGGCCACAACCCCCCAGCCCAGCAGCACCATCCTCCAGGGAGCTGGGAGGGCTGGAACCTTCCCAGAGCCTCCCTCCAAACCAGTCCCCAAGATGGGAAGGGGACAGGAACAAAGCCATGAAGGGGATGGACACTGGCTTGACTCCAACACCAGCTGGACACACACAGAAAGCCAAGGTCTCCATGAGGGCCATCCACTGTCCCAGGGCAAGGGAAATTCCAGAGGGGAGGAACAGCCAGCCAGGAGAGGAAGTCTGGCTCAGCAGCCCCTCCAGCAGAGGAGGATTCCCAGTTTTATGATCCAAGCTGAGGCTCTTAGCCACACCTTCATGAGCTGCCTGCTCAGGAGCCACTGACCTTCTGCAGGAAAATCCTGTCCTTCAGCTACTCCTCACCCCAGCAGGATGGAGTCCAGTCAGCCCAGTTCCTGACCCCAACTGGTCCCAGTGGCCAGATTCACCCAGTACTTTCCATCGCAGAAGGGTCAAGTTCTCTGTGCGCTCCCAAAACCAGAGCTTCAGGAGCCACGAGAAGTCTTCCTCCCAGTACAGAATTTTCTAGAGGAGGTGTAAAAAAACCCACCTGATCTCACGCAGGACAGGAGCTGACCAGGTTAACCCCCAGCTTAGTTTAGAGAGTCCAAGATGTGTCACTGCAAAAGGTTTTTATTAAAGCCCTGAGCTGTGTCAGCACAAGGTGACAGAGAACAGAAGCAGCCAAGAAGAGGAGCCATCAATTTCACCTCAACCAGAGATCCAGCTCATTTCCCAATCTTCTCCATCTTGGAACAACCTGGGCTACTGGAAGGTGTCCCTGCCCATGCCAAGGGGTGGAATGAGATGGACTTTAAGGTCTCTTCCAACCCAAATTATTACATGCCTCTTAAACTGTCTCCAGTGATGAATTTCCAGAAAAACACTGAGTTTTCATCAGTTCTTGGCATGCAATTCCTGTCATATATTATACACATTCATCTCTTAATGATGCAGTCTAAGGTATGGGACCCAGCAGCTCCCAAACCTCCTGCTTGGCATAAATGCAATTATAGATAGAGCCATAAAAATCCTTGCTGCACTGGCCAGGAATTGCAATTTCTGCCCAAAGCCTCCTGCAAACTCTGATTATAGAGAAGGCTTTGTTCAGCCGGTCTCCTTCTTTTCCCTTAGGAAACCTATATGTCAAAAGACCAATAAATGCTGGTGATTTATCATGTGGAAAGACAGAACTGAGATCTAAGCTGAGTTTATGTTTGAAATAGTCACAGAGCCCTGGGATGGCAAGTCAAAATTGTTGCTCTCTGTTTATACACACGTAAATACCCAGGGATGAAAGAATGTCAAGGAGAGAAGAATTATCAGCACCACAGGAGCACTGAGCAGAAAAATGTGGTTCAGATTTAAAGGTTGTTCAGGGATTGTATTGCAAGAAAATTTAAAAAAAAAAATAATCAATGAAAAAATTTACATGGAATAAGATAGTTTCAATTTGCAGTCTGTTTATCAGCATTGCTTAAGGAAAGATTTGTTTGATCCTAAAGGAGAGCAGGTGAATCACTACAAGGCCTTTAAGTTCTGCTCCATCATCCACACATGCCACACCCTGGGCTTTGGAGGCACGTGTGGTATAATTTTGATGTTTAAATAAACAAGAAACACACACACAGAGCATTTGGGTTTCTTCCAGCCTCCCAAACATCCAAGAAATGCTGCAGCAGGCCCAGGATGTGGAATCCTGCTCATCACCACCTATGAAGACACCCAAAGCACACCCTGCCAGCTGATTCCTCACTTCTCTCTGGCCTCTCCCCAGGGTTTGGAACATTCCAACACCTCCTGGGTAACTCCCTTGTCCACGCCTTTTCTGTACAGCTGCAGGCAGGCAAACTTTCTCCATCTCCATGGGAGGCAGATTACAAAAATCTCCCTCACCCTACAGAAAAAAAGAGCTGGAATATTAAATAAAACATTTGATCTTTCCTACCAAAACCAGACTGTAAACAGCCCGAGGGTTTAGACAAGTACCTGGGGTGCGGAAGAGACTTTCAAACCTGCTTTCTTCCTCCCACATGCCAGGTGAGCTTCCTGCCTAATCCATGAACAGACTTCCTACACAGCCCAAGAGGAAGGGATCTCTCAGCTCTGGGATGGAGTCCCCAAGCACTTTAAGCCCCTGCTGCTTTGGGTTAGAAACAAGGGGATGCTTGGAAGAGCTCCCAAGGAGATCTGTCCCGCCAGACATTTGGGCAATGAGGACATGTAACTCCACGTGGATTTTCTCTGGGTTGGAGGAGTTTAAGACACCCAACTTGTGCACAAAGAATGGGAGGGGGAAAAAAAAGTGTTCCATAAGGAGTTAAGTGCCTCCATTTCTAATGAGATGGTGGGAGAGCCACTGAGAAAAAAAGTAGACACAATCACACCCCAATCACTCAAAAAAAGTCCTTTTCTTGTAACAACACCACCTGATACAAGAGCACAACAGCACAGCTCAAAACAGCCAGGGAGGCAGGCAAACCCAAGACTACCCTGGTCCTGCTCCACAAAAACATGGCAATTATTGCTCTAGGGAAGACACAGCAATTTTTGTGCAGGAAATTTTGTGCCTGCTGGATAAAGCACTGCCAGAAGCTTGGGTCATTCTGCCCTAGTTGTGTCCTCAAGCTTCTCTCCATAACTGAAGGCAAAGCTTTGACCGAAGGCAGAGTTCTCCAGCTGCTGTGGAATTCCAACTGCACATTTCAGGAATACCAACAGCCACCCATCAGACTCAAAAAGGGATGGGGAGGTGGAAATCAGAGCTACAAAGCCCATCACAGTGTGCCTCAAAAGGCTGGACACTTGTCCCTTCTTCCATGTCATCCCTGGCCTCTCTTGCAGCCAGGGAATGTAACCAGTTCTCAGGGAAATAAGGCTTCATAGCCCTCCTTCCTTTTCTCCAAATTCCCCACAACTCAGCTGGGATCTTTTCCCGGTCTTTTCCAAAGAACTTTTACTGATGCACTGATACATTTGAATTCAGGCACTAACGTGCACAAGCTACCTTTGGGACTCTCCACAGCCTGTGTCGGGACTGGACAACCTCTCCCACGAAGAATCTTTTTCTAGTCTCCAATCTAAACCTCCCCTGGCACAACTTGAAGGCCGTTTCCTCTTGTTCTATTATTTGTTACCTGGGAGAAGACTTTGACCTCCCTCATCACTTTGGGAGACAAAGGCACATCAACCCTTCCACAACATTTTTTGGGAGATAAGGATGTAAATTAACTCCCCAGCATATTTGTCTCAGTGTTAATTAACTGTGTCTCTTATAGACCTGGCAGTTTTAGGAGTCTGAACTGCCTCAGGTTTTAACAAGAAGGTCACTTCATCTACTAAGAAAGCTGGATTTTGTTCCTCACCCCCTTTAGCCTTATTAGGCTCAGAATTAGTCTTTTCACATAGCTTAGAGCAAAATGCTGTGCTATGGACACAATGGAAGAGGAGATTTTAAGGCACCATCCCCATTTCCCTTTCTTGCATGCTTCTGAGACAGACTAATTCCACCCTCTGAAATTTTCATTAAACCAGGGAAGACCAATGACCTTTTTTTGCAGCCCCAACGAGAGTGGCATTCACCAAACAAGAGATGGAGGCAGTGGGGAATCAATGCAGCACAAACATCCCCTGTTTCGCCAGTTTAATCCCTCCAGCAGCCTGTTCACATAATTTCAGAACAGTCACCAGCCAAATATTAGAGTTTCACTTGCACTGAACAGTAATTAGGACTCCCAAGTCTCCAAGAGTCAATGAAATAGTGTGAAACCCACCAAAGGTCTCAGGTTGGCCCTCTGTGAGCAGCTCTACGTCCCACCAAGCACCAGAAATGCTGTGTTCAAGGCTCTGCCTTTGCTAAGTTTTCCTTAATCTGCCCCAGAGGTTCATACTCAGAAGAAATCCTTCTCTGTGAGGATGGTGAGGCCCTGGCACAGGGTGCCCAGAGCAGCTGTGGCTGCCCCTGGATCCCTGGAAGTGTCCAAGGCCAGGCTGGATGGGGCTTGGAGCAGCCTGGGACAGTGGAAGGTGTCCCTGCCCATGGAACTGGATGAGCTTTAAGGCCTCTCCAAACCCAAACCTTTCAATCTGTTCTAAAGAAAAACTGCCCAGCTGCACAAAAAGCAGGTTTTCCAAGACGCCAAAAAGAGGAAGAAGTTAAAGCTCTGATTTATAAAGACGGTGATTTATATGCTGCAAACACACACTGGACAGGGGAGGGGGATAAATTAGCACCAACAGCCCAAGCTGACACATCTTTGCTATTGGCCTCCTGTCACCTCTGCGACAGGGATCCAACTGCAGCAACAGACAGCGCGACTCCAACCCAGCGTCTGCGGGTGTGCCAGCCCCGGTGATTAACTCACAGATGTTAATTACAGGATGTAAACAGTGCCCTCGCCTGACCCACAGCCACGTCTGGCACTGGCAGCTCAAGCAGTGCCCTCGTGGTTGCACATGTGCCACGTCTGGCAGAGCCACCGCAGTCCCCTCCCTGCAGGGCAGCACAGGACATCGGGAGTGGCACCACCTGGACTTGGCACTCCGCATCTCTGCCCCCGCTTCTTCCATTCAGCAGGGCAAAAAAAACCTTCTCAGTGCTGAGAGCTCACAGAGCTTCTGTCACAAGTAAAAAGCCAAGATTAAAGCCTCGTGTCAGCCCAAACACCCAAGGAATACCTTGAGGGATGCAGCTCAGTGCTTCCCAAGGTGCTGGGACATGGACACACTGGGAAGAGCCCTGCAAGGCAGGAACTGGGAGTGCTGGTGGATGAACAGCTGGACATGCCCTGGCCGTGTGCACTGGCACCCAGAACCCCTGTGCCCTGGGCTGATGAGGGATTCTGCCCCTCTGCCCCTGTGCTCAGGTGAGGCCCCACCTGCAGAGCTGCCCCAGCCCTGGGGCCAACAGCAGGAGGACGTGGAGCTGCTGGAGAGAGTCCAGAGGAGGCCCCGGAGCTGCTCCCAGGGCTGGAGCCCCTCTGCTCTGGAGCCAGGCTGGGANCAGTTTGGATGGGGTTTGGAGCAGCCTGGGATAGTGGAAGGTGTCCCTGCCCATAGCAGGGGTGGCACTGGATGATGTTTAAAGGCCCATGCCAACCTAAACTGTTCTATTATCCTCTGATCCCTGAACCCGTTCTAGTCCACAGGATCCACAGAAGGTGGTGCTTCACTCACCACAAGATTCGTAAACACTTTCAAAGCTCCCCGTGCCACAAGAGCCCCACTGCTGCCAGTGAGATATTTAACAAAAAGGACCCCTCAGGCAACAACCTACAAGGGCTGCCAGTGTGTGAGCAAGGCAGCAAACCCTGGCAGCTTCACACATGTCACCGTGACCTTCTGCTGCTCCAGGAACAGCATTCCTCCAGAGGCACAACGAGATAACACAGAGACAAGGGCACCGAGGAAGTTATTCCTGACAAACACTCGTTAAACGTCTTTTCTTGCTGTAACCCTCCCAAACATCTTTTTGGTTTTTAACCTAAATTCCTCAGAGGAGAGCAGACCCCACCAGTCCAGGAGATACCTGACTCTGCTGGTGAATAAAACCAATGTATAGCTTTACAAACACACTCTGAGTCCTTCCACCAAAGGACAAGCAAACAAACATTCTCCCATTTCCCAGGAAGGTTGTCCTCACGTTAGCTTTCCTCCCAGCCTTTCTGTAGGCAGCTTTTAAAATATGTGAAAAGCCCTGGTTCATGTTAAATTCATAACCAGGAGGCAGAGACTCTGAAGAGGACATGAAGCAGAGCCAGGATTCCCAGGCTGCTTTTTGAGCTGTAAACATTTAGAAGAGCAGATGACCTTAAGTGTGGAGAGCTGGTGTTGATGGGTTGAGTATCCCACATGTGGCCTGGGGTGCTGAGCACCAGCTCTTCCCCAAAAAGGGGCCAAAGAGCTGCCTATCCATGGCCCTTCACACACAAACAGAGGCTGAATCACCTCATCCTCCACAAGAAAATTGTTTCTGCTCCTCCATCCATCCACTCGTGCCACACAGGAATTCCTGCTCCTCTCACAGGGATCCATATGGAAAAACACACAGGATCAGCAGCTCATTCCTGCTTAAACCCTACAGTGCAGGCCCTGAGCAACCTGAAGGGGAATTTGGTTATCCCACACTTTGGCCAACCCAGCCCCAAAGCTCAGGGATTCATTTCTTCCCTGAGGTCACAAGGAGACGCAGAGAACTGAGCTGGAGCAAGGCACGGGCCACGTCCCTGTCACCCATCCCAGAGGGGTGGGAAGGTCACAGTGGCGAAATGACTTAGAATAATGGAATGGTTGGGGTAGGAAGGGACCTCAAAGCTCATCCAGTTCCACCCCTGCCATGGGCAGGGAAAACTTCCACTGTCCCAGGGTGCTCCAAGCTCCCCTTGGGTCAAACGTGCTGGGCACAGTTAAGCTCAGCCCGGTGCTTATCTCCCACAAAGCTGCCTGTCCTTAGCAAGCCAGGCTCCCGTCTCCAAACACTGCATTAGCGTGGATCAGCCAGACCAACACACACAGCCAGGCCACCCGCAGCTGTCCCCTCGAGGGCACCCGTGCCAGCACTCTGCAGGGGACAGCAGAGAGCAGAGGTGGTGCCGATCCAGGATGAAGGAGGCTTTGCACGAGGTGCCCGCGGCACTGCAGCCCTCGAGCAGCTCTCCAGGAACTGCGGCAACTGGTTCAGAACACAAAGCTAAAAAAAAAAAAAAAATTTAAACAGCAAAACTCAAAGTAAGAATTTGGGCGTCATTTTTAGCAATAGAAAGATTTCAGTTTTCCCTCGGCATTTTCGCAGGCGGCCGCATTCACCCGTGGCTAATCTCTGCTCAGACACTCTCTGGCGACGCTGATTTTGAGTAAGTCCAGGGATTAAAGGGGGTTACCCAGAGGGCCAAGGGCAGCCTGAACAAACAGCAGCTGGACCACAGTCACTGCAGCCCCATGGACCTGCCCCATCCATGGAATTCAGTCCCCATCCCCAGGGACACGACACAAAGGTTCCCTATGGCCTCCTGCAGCACTGAGCTAAGGCTGGCACCTCCGGCCATGGCCTGGCTGGGGACCAAACCAGGGACAGGACAGGAGCCAAAAACTCCCCACCAGAGGCAAGGAGCCTCCTGGAGTCTTCACATAGCTCCACCAAGAGCAGCAGGTCCAACACAGCCACCACACAGCTCCAAGGCATAAATCTTGGTAACAGTCAAAATCTTTTAAAGCCTAAACGATTCCACACTAGGAAGTCCAAGTTTCCTAGACTCTTATAGGGCATGTGCTTGTCAGAGCAAATTCCACCAAGATTTATTGAAAAAAAAAAAAAAAAAAGGTTGTATTTAAACACAATCACAGAATCATTAAGGTTGGGAAAGGCCTCTAAGATCGAGTCCAACTATTAACCAGCACCCCAGCATTGTCCCCATGTACCACAGATCCACACACCTTCTGAGCACTTCCAGGGGCTGTAATTCCACCATTCCACTGTTCAGCCTGTCCCAATGCCTGACCATGCTTTCAGGGAAGAAATTTTTCCTCACATCCAACCTAAACTTCCCCCAGCACTTCCTCCCATCCTGTCACTTGTTATGTTTGGGACACAAGTTTCACACAACCAATGCAAGAGGTCTCCAAGCAACTGGAGGCTGGAGATGTTTATCTGTTAACTCTGTTCCTCTGCTCTTTCCTACGCCTCTGGATCAGCTCTGCATTGAAGACTTTCCAGAAATCCCTTCCCTGGGGCCCAAACTCTGGGGCAAGGAAAAAAAAACGATGCAAGAGAAGAACAAACAACTTCTGCAGAGTCAGCAGCAAGTTCTGGCACCTAAACTGATGGATTTGTTTTCTTTTGAGGAGTGGGAAAGGAAGGAAGAGGATCAGTGCTTCAGAAAATCAACACTGCTACAGCTGGATCTGTGGAGCACTGCTAATCCAAAACAGACTCCTGCAATCCAAGGGCTGCTGCAGATCACACAGGAGCTTGGCTTGCAGATTTATTTGCCATTTCTGGACCTTTCCAGTGATGTTATCCCTTGGACAAAAGCTGACGTGTAGGTGCAGTGTTTAGAAGAGTTGCCAGTACTCCACAGGACTTCTCCTAAATTTCTGCCATCTTCCTCCAGCAAGGAATGCCATAAGGAACATCACTGTGGGAGTTATGGTATCTCAAGAGGAGGGAAGGAAGAATCTCATCCTGCTTCCCAGAGGTCAACCAAGAGCCCCAGATCCTCTGCCTGATCAGCACCAGGCCAGCACTTCAGTGTTTGGCTCCCTGCTAAAGAGAGACTCACCATTTCCTCCAGATCTCCTTTAAAATTGCTCCCAAGAGCAATTTTGTTATTCATTACCTTAATTAAAAGCGACACTAAAGAATCACAGAGAAGAACCCAACAGTTCTGCTGCAGCAGCCACCACAGTCCCAGTTCCCAAAGCATCCCCATCTCTCCTGTGTTTCCCTCCATGAGCTCTCAGTACAAAAAGTCCTTCGTGCAACCACTCTTGTCCCCCTGAGGCAGCATTAAGCAGTTTGGACACTGCCAGTTTAAACCCTGGCTAAAAACACAGCTGGCTTTGGACCAGATGCAGGTAAAGCCTCGGTGACTGGGATGCAGCAAGGACAGATGCCCAGGCACAGCTCAGATCACACTGGGTTAGGGTTTTAACATCTGTGAAGTCAGCAAACAACAGCACTTCCAGGCAGCTCTCCAGTCAATAACCATTTGAGGAGATTACCTGCAGTTCCTAACCACGGGCTGTGGAAAGGGCACAGAAAAGGAGTTTTCTCGGACTTCCATGCAAGAAGGTCCTTTACCCCTGCCCAAGGCAACAAGGCTTTCAATATCCACCACAGGTTTCTCCAGGCTTCTTTCTTATCCTGAAGTCCCAGGTTTCCATCAGAGCACCTCTCACAAGTTCAGACTGTTAATTACTGTGTTTACAGTGGGTGTTGGCCTTATCAACAGGATGACTGTCCTGGCTCTGCTGAAGCATGAGACAATCCCTTAAAACTCATCAACTGTTGTTTAATTAGACCACGTGATTTCCACCTAACAAGAGAGGGCAGAACCCCCCAGCCTGCTGCTGCCTTTCCCAGTTCACTCCACAAGCCATCCAAAGCCTATCATGGAATATTCAGCCAGCTGCCTTTCCTCTTCCTCCCCAGCACAAATCACCAGCAGCTCCCTGCAGGAAGCTCCTCTGATAAAAGCTAGGAAGACCTGGAAGTTCTTATCTGGAGTCTGGGGAATATTTTCCAAAAGAAGTAGGTCATAGTGGAGTTCCTGCAGAATCGGGTGGTTGCTTACATCCTTAAGCCTGGAATATCCAATGGTTTATTATTCCTGCATGTGGCACATGGAATTGTTCAGTTCCAACTCAGTCCGTGTGCCCACAGTGAAGTCTAAGTGGACAGATCAGCATCTCTCCCATGCTGCTCTGTCCAGGCCTGGTTTGTGACAGATTGAAGGACAAATCCAGTCTTATCACTTGAACACTTTCAGGAATGGGGCATCTACAGCTTCTTTGGGCAACCTGTACCAGGGCCCAATCACTGTCTTGAGATTCTTGGGCAGTGAAAAATAAAATAAAATAGTAAAAAAATTATTGTCCCCCAAAGTAGGGGGCATTTGAAAAGGTTTGAGATTCAGCTGGTCACAAAAAGACCATTTTTTTTTTTTTCCCCCCTAAGGAAGAAATTGTCTCTCCCAAGAGGAGACTACATGGACTGAAGGAATGAAACCCATAAAGTTTGTTAGACTTCGCAGTCCCATGTCTCTGGCAGTGGAATCAGGAATCACTGAGGCTGGAAAAGCCCTCCAGGATCATGGAGTCATTAGCCCAGCCCTGCCAAGTTCAAGGGTGAAGGTAGAAGCTGTTCTGACACTTAATTCCCTCCATCAGCACTAAAACATCTGGTTTTGGTCGCCTTGTGATGAGGATTTGCACAGAAATTACAAAGAAAAACAAGAGAGCTGAGCAGGACAAAGGAAGGTAAAGCAGAGACTAAATCTGAGCCCATCCATCATCATCAGGAGAGCACTTCCCACGACAGGGAGGAAGGGGAAGGAAGAGAGTCAGCCATGGGGAACAATTGCTCCAAGGAAGGGGAAGCAGCATTGTTTGTGAGATTTAACAGAAAAGCACATAAACCAATCCCCCATCCCTCAAAAGAAGGAAAGAAAAAACATTCCCATAGTCTTTGGGAAGGCTCAGCTCCACCTTGACATCACACCCCACTCTGAGCCAGAAGGGAAGAGAAGCTGCTTTGTTTGATTTTTTTTTCCCCCCAAGCTGCATTACCAACCCTTTTCCCCAGGAAGGAAACCTTCCACACTCCCCTTCCCCTCCAATCTGCAAAGGCTGAGCCTGGTTCCTTATTCCAGCTCCCCAGGAGCCGTGACAGTGCAAGGAAGCAGGAGCAAAATGCAGCAGCTCCCCACTGGGCCAGGAACTCAAACCTGGGATAGCAGGACCTCTGCAAGCCTTGCAGGAGCTTCCATGGGACAACAAGCAGACCCAACACACCCTTTTCACTGAGACAATCCCTCTCTTTCCAGCAGGGAAGAGCCCAGGGACAGGTCGGAGGCCAGGCTGTCCACATCCTATGTGGACGTGGTAAAACTTCTTGCTCTGTCTCACTTATCTCCAAGCTTCCCTGCTGTAACACGACTGCAGCTGAATTTTATTCCACTTAAGCCTTTCCCAAAATACCGGTGCTCCTTTGAGGCACCTCTCCCTCGCATCAGAAGCTTTGCAGAAATTAAATCCTATTAGTGCATAACTCTCATGCAATAACTGTGACATTCTGGGGATTTTCACTGGCAGGCTCAGCAAAAACCTTAACCAGAGGATGTCTCAAACACAAGACATCCAAGACATCTGAAGCCTCAAGGCTTCTTTCTGTGCACAGGATTTAGTGCTAATCCCACAGTTCCCCATCCCTTCACTGCTGCATCTCAGCTCTATGCTCTGCCCTATCCCACCCTCCAGCACAAGAGCTTCCCTACCTTGGGTCACTCATGTCCCATCCCTGGAAGTGTCCAAGGCCAGGCTGGACAGGGCTTGGAGTAACCCGTACTAGAGGAAGGTGTCCCTGTCCATGGCAGAGGGTGGCACTGGATGATCTTCAAGGTCCCTTCCACCTAAACCAGTCTGTGACTCCACGATTCCCAATCCCTCAAAGTAGAGGACTTTAATGGATTTCAAATGCTGCAGGGGCCTCCAAGTTCTTCTTCGCCTGTTTTTTTTAGTGCTGGAAACACCGAATCCTTGCACCTCTTCCCAGAGCAAAGTGGGCACATCTGCTCATCATCAACAAGCCCCACTATGTTTGAGCCTTTCCCTACAAATACCCACATTTCAATGCTACAGCAGCAATATCAGGGCAGATCCCACTCCTTCCTTAATGACCTCTCCTTACAAGTTCCCAGAGATGCTCTGGAAATGAGCTTTCCTCCAACAGGCACCAACCGAGTGGATTTATCTGGGCTGTCCTGGCCCATCAATCAGAGGGATGTGCCTGAAGCACTAATGTCACCCAGCTCGATTCCCACCTCTGCAGGCTCCCCAGGTCTCAGGTTAGGGAGGCTGACAGCAAGACTCTGAAAAGCAAAATCACGTTTCTGAAATTCTCCCCACTTCTTTCCCTGCAGCTTTCCACTGGCATCTCCACAGTGCCAGAGCCTGGTTTCCAGGGAACGTTTTCCACCCAAATGTTAAGGGAAGCAGCACGTGATTCAGCTCTGCCATCTGCTTTCCAAGGCCTTTCTCCTCTGAAAACTCACAGTTAAAAGCACCAACCAAACAAAAAACACTCCCAAACAAACAAGCCCTCACTTCCTTAACCATAATAGGAAGCCCTGCAATAACTCTGGGAGGCAGAAGTCTTGAAAGGGCACATATTTTCTGCCCATTATCTGAGATATCTTTCTAGGCTTCATTAAGCACATCACAAATTTACTTTTGTCAATGGAAGTACAGATGGCATTTGAGCTACAGATTAGGATCCCACTTCCTTCCTCTAAAGCAAAAGGCAAACATTAGCAAGGACTACTGGGGTTAACCTTTAATTACTGCATGAGAAAGCCCAGTCCACAGCTCTAACAGGCTCTTCAGACCCCAAAGCCCCTTCCAGTGCCTGAAGGGGCTCCAGAAGAGCTGAAGAGGGACTTGGGACAAAGGATGGAGGGACAAGACACGGAGGAGTGGCTTCCCACTGACAGAAGGCAGGGATGGATGGGATATTGGGAAGGAATTGCTCCCTGTGAGGGTGGGGAGGCCCTGGCACAGGGTGCCCAGAGAAGCTGTGGCTGCCCCTGGATCCCTGGAAGTGTCCAAGGCCAGGCTGGAGCAACCTGGATGATGAGATGAGCTCATCTTTAAGGTCCCTTCCAACACAAACCATTCTGTGGTTCAAGATTTGCTCCCACTCCAGGGAGAGCTCGGACCCCTAAGAAAAGGGCTGTAAATCAGACACACCCAGCTCAGGGACAGCTCCAGCCAATGCTGAATTTAATCCAACCCCAAAATGAATTAAAGCAACTGATAAATAAAACTGAAGGTTTGGGACAGGTTTGAAGGAGGCAAGTTTTGAAGCCAAGTGTTGAGCATGGAGAGTGAGCACACAACAGGGGAAGAGGGAACCTCTTCAGGTTCTCATCCCTCAGATCCCAAATCACACGCGAGCTGTGACATCCCTTCTCCCAGAGAAGCCTCCAGCTGTGGGATCTGGCACCAGCTCACAGTTCCAGAAGATGCTTTATCACACCTTGCTTAGCACCTTCCCAAGAGAAGATCTGGACAAAACACATCCAAGTGAGGCTTCTTCTAACGACCAGGCTTCCCAAGAGTGGGAATAATCCCTGCATGGCTCTCCACAGAGCTCAATTCCTGCCTGTCAGCATCCAAGCTGTGGCAGCATTGTACCTTTCCACTTCCCCTGCTGTAAAATTGAGTTATTCTGGGCTCAGAACTGACACCAAAGTCAAACTCCATCTGTTTCCACCAAGATAAAGATTCCTCTGAGGTCGCTCTGCTGAGCACCTGCGACATTGCTGCCATGGCTCCCAGCTCCGCTCCCCCACAGCGGGAGCAGGGAGCTGCGTGATGCCAAAATTAGTGCCTGCACTGCTCAGGGTTTATTCTGGGCTGGGTGCAAGGCAGTGTCTTTGTGCTTTTTAAGTGCTCAGACCAGTGCTATGCACAGCATCAGTACGTGGGGAGTCTGGAGTAAGGAGAAAAAACACAGCCGTAACAGGAAAACTCAGGAGACAGCTCTTTCCAAAGCCATTTTTTGCCACATGGAAGTTTCACAAGCTGCAGCAGAATCAGAGAAGCATCCCACCCACACAATTTAATTCAGAGCTTGTTTTAAATTAAACTATTAAAAAAAAAATTCTATCGAGAGGTGCAATAGCAGGATAGGAAAGCAAATGCCACAGCAGCATTATCTTTGCATCCAACAAGAAGCAGGATGACAAAGACACAAGGACTGGCTGCATTCCTCAGAGCTGAGGGGTTTCATGGACGTGCTGGTGAGCTGCAGGAGCAGAGAAAGCCAAGCAGCAGCACAGCAGGTGGGCAGGCAGAGAACCAGGAGTGGGATCGGCTCCAGCGATACAAATTACAAGCAATCAAGCGCTTGGGTGACAAATCCATTTGTGCTGGATAAATAAAGACAGCCAAGCCAAGCTTGCCCATGGCCAAAACCAACACCAGCAGGTCAAGGACTCCCGGCAGAGTCACTGCACTGAGTGACAGCTTGGATGTGACATGTCACTGTCACAGCACAGCACCTTCCTCAGCCCTGCCCTGCCAGGCAGCACCGTGTGGGAAGTTCTGCTGCACCCTCAGCTCATTCGGAGCCCAAACGACCACTGACATTTCTAGAAATGCTGTCAGCAACCCCATTTGGGCAGCCACCCGTCCATACACTGCCTGTGGGCTGGGCAGCATCCTCACCTCTGCTCTGAAGCCAGGCTGGGAGAGCTGGGGGTGCTCACCTGGAGAAGGCTCCAGGGAGAGCTCAGAGCCCCTTCCAGGGCCTAAAGGGGCTCCAGGAGAGCTGGAGAGGGACTGGGGACAAGGGATGGAGGGACAGGACAAGGGGCAGTGGCTTCCCACTGCCAGACGGCAGGGTTGAGGTCAGGATCTCGCTGGACAAGCAGTGCAAGTTCCTGTATTGCCAGAAAAACACGAGCCTGAGTGACACACAGCATTCTGTCACTGCTGTACCCAGCCTGGAGCAAATGAACTCACAGCACCGGGCAGCCCTTTGGGAGATGTCACCTCACAGAAAATTTACTTTATTCTCACCTTTTAGTCTGGACGGATTGAATACTTTGGGGACTCTGGATATTCTCTCAGGAATTGGACCCATCAGCCTTGACCAGGGTGAGGGCACACACAAAACAGCCTCTAACTCTCTCCTGACAAACCAGTTTTCACTTTATTGTATGGGTTTTTTTCCCCATAACAGCTCACAGGTTGTCCTAAAAAGACCCGTGTTCAGTCTGAAAAAGCACATTTTTGCCAACAATATTTCAAGAAAACAAGTGGTGCTGGTGGAAGCAACCCCCGTGCAGTTCCCACCCCCAGAGGGGAGGTTATTCCCGCAAACAAGCGGATCTCCCGTGCTCAGCATCCCCCCCTCACTGCCACCCCCGCAGGGGAAAGCGCCGCTTCCATATGGAAAGCAAGGAGCCAACACATTCCCTGCTGCCCTCCTCCCAAATCATCCACACAGCCACCCCCGGAGTCTCTGGGAACCAGGGCTGGGGGGAGCAGCAGAGGCAGGTTCAGCTGCCAGACACCTCCACGCGCCAAAGGCTCTCAGGGAAGAGTGGCCAAAAATAGCTCAGAGTCCTCTACCCAGCCCCATAACACCGGGATTTTACTCCTATCCCATTTACCCACGGGATAAGTGCCTCCTCCACACCCCTCGATCACTACAAGCAGGGAGCTGAGTGGGTTTGGAGAGCTCTGTTACATTCCCAGGCCAATCCCAGGGCACCAAAGTGCACTCAGCCATCAGGATGAATAAAAACAATGCTCAGGGAATGGGTTTTAGTTGCAAAACACCCCAGGTGAGCATCCCACGAGATGGTGAAACAGTCCCTGGGTCACTGCTGCAGCAGCAGGAAGATCTTCCCGTCGCCACCTTCACACCCTGGTGGTTCCAAAGATGCTCTGTGAGCTGGGATTGTTGGCTCAGCATAAACTGGGCAGAGCTCTTTGCCAAACACCTCCCCCTGCAGAGTTCCCAGAGCTATTTTGGGCAGGTTGTGTCCAAAGCTGAAGGTATTTCTGGTATCTGCTAAACATCCATCACGGTGGGAAAATAAATAATAAAAAATCACAAGGGTTCATCCTTTGGCTTTTGCACTGGAGAAAGGCTGCTAGAAAGGAAAAGGGAAGGAGAAAAACTGCTGCAGATCCCCTCTCCTTGTCCCATTCCATTTCCTCAGTGGGTCTGTGTCACTGCTCATGACAAACAGTGACATTAAGCTGAAGTTACAATTAAAACAGAGGAAAAATTATGTACTAAAATGTTGGAGCCAGGCAAAGGCTCCCACCCAGCATTTTCCAGACCCTCTCTCCCACCTCAGCCTGCACCACCCCCTAAAAATCCCACAATCAAAGAGATTGTATCAGAAGCCAAAGAGCAGCACCCACAAAGGTGGATTAATGGGAATCAACCTCAAGGAAGAAATCAATCTCCATGTCTGCCTTTCCACAGTATCCCAGTGTTCATACTCTCATCCTGCCCCACTAAGGCAGTGCCACATCCTTTATTTTGCAGTCACTAGAAAATACACTTATTTCCTTGGCCAAAACCACTGATGTCTGCAAGGAACAGAGGATGATCCCAAATCTTTTCAATATCTGACACCTTTCCTTTCAGAGACATCATCAGAGCATCACCCTAAGTTATATCGCATTATCTGAGGACAAATAACCAACAAATTACTTCTTTGTGGTGCTCCAGTGTTTCTCCATTTAAAAGGCAAGATAAAAAGCTCAGTCCCTCACTGTTCCCATGGAGAAACAGGAGGGAGATGGCACAAGCAAGAGCAAAACCCTCAGAGCTCCAGGATGACCATGGCAGACAGGTCTTCATCGCATTTTTCACCATTTCAAAGTTCTCTAAAAGCCAGACAAGTGGCAAACCCCTTTTATTTGGTCACATTGTAAATGATGGGCAAAATGAAAAGATCAGACTCTGCAGCTGGTTTCAGCTCTAGAGCAAGAAAAATATTTAAATACAGCCCTCATGTTGCATGGCAGGGAGAGGATTTATTACCGCTGGGACACAGGACTTTCCCCACAGGCTGCCTTCCCAAATTCCCAAGCCTCCCAACCTGGCAGCAAGCCCTGGGGGGAATCCAGACACCTCAGCAGTCCCTGTATATCCACTCACAGCATAATTTATTTCCAAGCTCAGCCACTTGCAGCAATATTTATTTTTTTAATACCAGCTCCAGTGCCTCAGCCCAACGCTTGTTCTCGACAGCTCTGCCATTTAGCAAGCATTAAACCTGATGGGGCATGAGACAGAACAGGGTTTTCCTCACAGCCCTGTCCAAGAGCTGCCTCAGTAGAGCTGACAGCCACAAGTCTTTCAGGCAGTATTTATTTATTTCGTACCTTTCCTTCACAGAAAAAAAACCAACATAAAAACCAAAAAATGTAACAGCCTTTTGCAGTTCAGCATACGGGATCAGTCACCAAATGTGGCCAGTTTGGGAGCAAAATACCTCATAAGCTTCAGGCAACGCTGAAACACAGCAGTAAGTTTTAGGGTGGCCAGACAAAAGCAAGCAGGAGAAGACAGACTCCAGGCTGCCCCACAGCTGTATTTCACTTCCAGCTTGAAGCAGAAAGCATGAACTGGGTCAGGGATCCAGTCTGCAGCTCTCAGTGTTTAAAGGGGATTTGAAGTCACTGCCACCCCCCTTCCCTCCAAAGGCTGGTTTGTGTTTCCTGACTGTGGTTTTTAAACCTGAGAAACCTGACAGTGCCTCAAGGCTGAGGGGCTGGAGCTGTAAGAAGCACCGAGGATGCTCTTTCTCCCCGGCTTTACAGTCAATTCAGCTATAACAATCAGCGTATCAAGTCTGGGAGAAATCAGACGGCTTTGCCACAGGAGGCATTGGAATTGCATAGCCCCAGGAACTCCTATTCCCACTTAGTTTAGCTCGGGCTCTTTGGGATGAGGTTGCTCTGACAAAGCCCAGTTAGAAGCACTGGAGGCTGATCAACCCCATTAGCTGCTCACACAGCTGAGCAGCAGCAACTGTTAGCTGGAAAAATTGGGAACAATTTGGGAACTCCACGGTCAGGCTGACCTTGGGCACAGCAGCAGGGAACAGCAACCAGCATCTGCTCCCACTTTTGTCCAAAGCCATCTCCTCCAACAGCTCCAGCCACCTGCGGCACAGCCAGGGCTGTTTTTCCTCAGATTAAGCCTGGCTCAGGTAGCCTAAAGCCTGGAGGGTGGCTTTGAGAGGGACAGGACACAAGGAATGGCTTCCCACTGCCAGAGGGCAGGGATTGATGGGATATTGGGAAGGAATTCTTCCCTGTGAGGGTGGAGAGGCCCTGGCACAGGGTGTCCAGAGAAGCTGTGGCTGCCCCTGGATCCCTGGAAGTGTCCAAGTCCAAGCAATTCTCCACGATTTTATCCTTTGCCAGCCTCAGTCCAATGTTTTCCCACCCTTACAGAGGTCAGAGCCCTGAAGGAGCACAAAGATCACGCAGGATTTCTGTGCTCCCTGCACTGGTGTTCAACGGCTGCACAAAAACTCCAGGATTTCTTTCTCCAAGCAAAGAGCAGCGTGCGGAGACGCAAGAATCCCTAAATTTAAGTCACAGCATCCTTAAGTTTGGAAAAGGCCTCTAAGATCTTCGAGTCCAACCAGCAACCTGACTCAGCCGGGTCCAGCACAAACCAATTCCCCAAGTGCCACATCTACACCTCTTTTCGGAGGCTGAACACCTCCAGCACGTTCAGTCCGTGCTGAGAGCAGCCACCACCTCATTACCCACACACGCAGAGCACACAGCCACCAAGCAGCTGCATTTCAGACACTCAACACTTCGGACACTCAGTTCACAAACCTTGATCCCAAAATTTAAATTAAAAAAAAAAAAACAAAAGAAAAGAAAAGCACATTGGAGAAGGACTTACAGAGCAGCAGCACTCCCAGCACAATTCCTGGTGGGATGTTCCGTGCTGAGGGACCCAGGGCAGCCTCATCCCTCAAGCCCTGCTGATATTCAGGTTTAATAGTGCTGATAAGCCCAAGCTGGAACAGCTCTTACGCACTGCAGGTTTTATCCGTGGCACAGCACACTTGTTACAGACCCTCTCTTATCAGCACTGCAAATATCAGCCGAGATAAGGAGAGGCATGTAACGCCTGGGAAGGTGCAGAAACTGGAGCAGACACATTTGTCTGACTCCTTTGGCCTCATCTGCCCCAGCTCGTTGAGGGCTCCCTGTTCCTCACCCCGTGTTCCTCCCACAGCCCCACATCCAGCCCCCAAACTGCTCCAGGAGAGGAGCAGAGCAGACTTCAAGCCAGTCCTTCAGATCTGTCCCTCCAAGGAACCCTGCAGATGAGCTGCAAAGTTCAGGGAAATAGGGGAAAAGCCATTATTTCCCCTGAGCTGGGAGAGAAGAAGCCGAGAGAGCAAAGCGATTTCCTCACGGGTCCAATACAGCTCAGTGTAATCAATTACCCCAGAAATCTGGATTTAAGGACTCTAATGACAGAAGAGGTGTAACAGAATGAGCTGACCCTTGTAGAAATACAGAGGACTCCCACATTTAAGCTTATTGTGCTGTTAGAAGTGGATCTGTAACTGCTCACTACAGGGCAGCTCTAAGACAGTCTGGACTCCAGGTCAGAGCTTCCCAACAAAGCCCCAGGCTTCCCTCCTGCCCAGCCAACCACATTCCCGCTGTAACACTGGGGTGTTCATCACATCAAGCACATCCACCCCAGGAGGGCTTTCCAGCCCAGCAGGAGCCCTGGCTTTCAGGTCAAATCCAACCTTGCTGCTAACAAGCCAACCTTCCTCCTGACGCCTCTCACCAGCAGGGACATCCAAAGGGAGTGACCCTCCTGCTCCAGGTGACACGGGGACAGGGCACGAGCATCATCGAGGCAGAGATTCTCTTCACAGAACCATTGTAGAATGACTCTGCCCAGCTCCTGAGGCTCAGCAAAGCGCAGGGCACGGTTTGAGCTCCACATTAACCCCTCGTACCTCAGACCAGAGCCAGAATCTGCCCAGGTACAAACCCAGGGAAGGACAATCCCCTCCCACACTGCTCCTGCCCGTGCTGTCAGGGACAGCAGCTCCATCCCTCTAATCCCACAAGCAGCTTTATTTCTCTTAGCAAAGCAGAACTGTCCCGGGAGCCCTGGCAGGGTCTGTGTTTCGAGAACGCGTGGCCACGCAGCCGAGTGACCTTGTGAGGCACGAAGGTTTGTCCCTGCCAGCATCAGACACACCAGAGCACGCTCATTCCCACCACACTAACATCTGAACATCTACAGCTGTCTTACACCGCGTTCCTTTAATATACAGCTCTCCCAGAGCAGGAGCCGGGAGATCCAAACCAAAAAAACCCGAAAACAAACACGGCCCTACGCAGAGGAGACGGATTAGGAAACAGTTGTGATAAGGGAAAGTATCTCCAGCCGAGCTGTCAACCTTGCACTTTCAATCAGGCTGCTAATGAGGGCTGCAAGCACTCTGCGTTTGAGTGATTAACTCACAGCTAAGGAGGAGTTGAGCTGCTTCATTCTGAAAGCAGATCCTGCCTCCAGGTTCCAGGCAGGAGAAAAGCAGGAGATGCTCTTACAAGCTGTCAGACACCACCAACGGATGCCAAAGCCCGTGCAGGGAGGGTAAATCACCCCGAAAACAAGAGCCTGCCACCACTCTGTATTCACAAAACATCAAATGCAGCACGGCAAGCGGTGTGGGAGCTCCCAGTCCCCAGCTCCAGGACACAGGGGAAAAGGAGACAGCAATATCTGTATTTTTGGCAGGCATTTTGATACCTAAAAGCTGGAAAACAGGGATTACAAATCCAGTGTCCCAAGTGCAGAGCAATCTTTGACGATGAACATAATTTGCATACGAACAGGAACACATCTAAAAATAGGTGTTTGAGAAGGTCTCACCTCACCTCTTGACTTGATGAATTCCAGGGCTCCCAAATACCCCAAAACTACAGATCTCAGTACAGTTCAGGCATTATTACTGTGCAGATCTCTAAGGTCAACCATCCACAGCCATGAATGGAAAAATCCCAGCCCAAAAAGCTTGAGAGAAACAGAGCAAATCATGCCTGGACACCCAGACCAGGACACAGGAGCTGCCTCTTTGCTGGGTTTCAAACTGCAGCAGGATTGACTGACAGTTTAAAGGCTCACTGACAAGATTCCTGAATCATTAGTAGGCAGATTGATACCAAAATTCCCACAATACCTGCAAACAATCACCTCTGATCAGGAAACTGCCTACAAAACACCACCTACATGACAGCCTTGAGGAATTTCTTTATGGGGCTGCTTCATGCAAGAAAGGAGTATTACAGAATCATCACAGAAAGGCTTGGGGTGGAAGGGGCCTTAAAAATCATCTTTTTCCATGGGCAGGGACACCTTCCACTAGCCCAGCTTGCTCAGAGTAGTTGGGAAGAGACTAACACAAGCTGGATTTGAACATACTCTTCCCACCTTCTCCAAAAGAGCCTTTTTTCCCTCCGAGAAAGGTCAAGGGGTTGGGTGACTCTTTCCTACACCAACAGCTGAGACATGCAGGAAGCATTTTAATCCCAAGGAAAGCATTAATTACCTCTTGGCAAAAAAACAAAAGCAAATCCAGACAACGCACCCCCCCAAAATCCACCCAAACATCACAGAGTGACCTCAGCACAGTGGTAAATCCCTATAAACAAACCTAAGCCCTCTCTCTCCGTGCCAGGGACTGGGTTTAAGCCATAACCTGGGAAGCCCCCCTGCCCCACTTTGCCAGCACAATGGCAAAGCACTGAGCACAGCAAGAGAACCTGAGGCATGACCTGCGATACAGATCCCAGTTTTATCCTCATTCCCCAGGGCTTTACTCAGACAAGAGCCCTGCAGTCAGCACACGGGGCTGAGATGGGGTCACACACACGGACACCTCCCAAGGGCCACACCAGGTCCCTCCCTCCTGGCAGTGTCCAGGGCAATTTCACAGGACAGCAAGCCCAGACTTGAGCCTGAAATCCTCTCCAAGCTCTTAAGTGCCCTGCTCAGGATTAGCCCTGCTTCCCAAGAATCCTGTGGAACACCCCGAGCATCCCCTGTCACCTTCAGGTGCCAATTCCCAACCGCTCACCATGGACTGGGGCCAGCTCCAAGTCAGAAAATTTAATGCATTTTGTTTTGCTGCAATTCTGCAGAACACTGACTTTAGACTTGATTTATGATTAGGTGACTGTCAGCTCAAGAGATTCATCAATACAAGCTAAGTGGCCCAAATATAACCTCTTAGAGTGGCTCAGGAGAACACGTGGACATTGAAGGGTACAACCAGTCCATTATATCTTTTTAAAGGCTACACCCAAAAATACCTATTAGAGGAAACTCTGGGTTTCACCTTGGACTATTTCAGTCAGATGCAAGCTGCTTTCCCTGGGCAAACGTGAGCCTGAAACTCAGCACAGCTAAAAACAGCCAAGGACCAGAATATTTCTGCTCTGTGCATTTCACCTCGGGCTGGGGGAGGGACCCGTTTCATTTCACCTCAGCGAGGAGGAAAGGGAAGCAAAACACAGGGGCCAGACATTTATGGAGATGTTTAACAAGTTGCAGCAGCATTTTAAGAGAAGCAGCAGTATTTAAAATAAATAAATATTGAAGGCAAGCTGGCATCTAAGAGGGAAAGTGGGAGAGAAAAAGCTGCTTTGGCACAGCGCCACGTGGTAACTCTGAAAGTGAAACAGATCCTTCCGAGCATTCCCAGACAAGAAGAGAATAAACTTACAGTCCATCACCTCCAAGTCCTCCAGGATCCAGCAGCCTGGACCCCAAGCTCCTCATGGAAAGCCTGGCTCCAACACAGAGAACACAGTGCATAGAAGGCAGGAGGATTCAGGTTTGTCATGACTAAGGAATTACACTAAAACCAGTCCAGGCTCTTTCCAAGGAAGAGATTAACCACCAGCAGGGCTCTGCACAGATGGGGGAACCTGGGGACAGAGCTGGTGACCAGATTTGTGCAGCACCCCAGGAAAGGTGCAATTTTCTCCCCTCCTATCCCCAGCTCACCCTTCATCCAGCAGGGAAAAAAAAGAAATAAATAAAACCAGATCAAGAACCACACACACAAAAAGAAACATTTTTCATTTTCATTTTCCATCATCAGGACTAATCCTGCCCAAAGGCCAGGAGGACAAAAAAAAGTGACAGAGCTCAATCCCAACCTGAAATGGATTCCGTATGTGAAAACATGGAATGCAGCGAAGCACAGGCACAGAAAACTTCCCAACTGCCACCCTAGCAGGTCCTTGTTTGAATACCCTTCAGGGGAACACTCTGCACCTTGAAACCACTCCTTGGCAGAAATCTACAAATATTCAATTGCATATAACAAACAAAGCTTGTTGTTGTTGTTGTTGTTTGTCAGGCTATTGAGCAATGACAGACTATTGCACCAAATATTCAGGCAGTTGTCCTGCCAGTATCTGCGGGTACTTCTGGAGGAAGTGGGGAGAACACAGCGGTTTGCTAAAGAGGAAAAAGCAGCAAAGCCAAACACCAGTGTGCAGCTTTTTTTTTTTTGTTGAAAGTCAAGACGTGCATTTAAGTAGCTGTATCTAATCACTGCTTGTAGAGGGGCTGGCAGGGAAAAGCAACTGCTATAAACAGTCTCTTAAATCCCTTTTCCCAGCATCACGCTCAGAACGTTCCTGAAAAAGGCTGTTAAGCACCGGGAGCAGAGCCGGAGGGAGAGTATTTGGTTTGGGAAGAAGGGAGGGGCATGAGGTGCCCGTGTCCTGAACCCACCCTGGTGCAGAAGCCCTGCGAGCCCCTCCGGAGCGAGGGCGGCAGCTCCGTGTGCCCCTCTGCGCGGATAGGGAACGAGCTGCTTGGTGTGACACTGCCCTCTCCTGAGCAGAGGGGACCGCTCGGCCGCACACCCGGCCCACGACAAGGATTTTGGGGAGCCCTGCGCAAACACCCGGCAATAAATGGAGAAACTGAGACACCACTCACCGCACAGCGGCTCCAGCCGGCACCAGCAGAGCCTCCTCGCACCAGCAGCGCTGGCTGGGGTTCAGAACAAAAGTGAAATACCCCTATTTGAGCTCTTTGCAGCCTAATTAGCAGCGGCTGCAGCCTAATGAAGCAAAGTGGCTGCCAGGTGGATCCCATCCCTTCATCTCAGGGAGTGGAACTGGATGAGCTTTAAGGTCTCTTCCAACCCAAACCGTTCCATCAATATCAGCGTGAAGGTGCAAAGCATCTCAGGGACAGGAGTCCACCCTCTGCGGGTGCATCGTCTCAAGAAAAAGGAGTTTAAAACCAGCATCGCAGAGTCCAGGGAAAGCGTATTCCTACCCCATTATGTTCGTAGGAAAGCTGCTCTGAGGAGGAGCCCTAAGCGCCCCTGCACGTCCAGCCCCACCATCGGTGACTGCCACACCTTCCCGCACAAGCCCTGAGCTGCACCAGGATTATTTCAAAGGTGCAACCGTTCCCTTTTATCTTCACCCTTGGGAAGATGCACAGAGCGAGTTAAAGGACAATATTCCCGCCAGGTGTGTCTGGTTAAAAGGCACCTAGACCTAACTTCCACCACCTGTGAGCATCAAAGTGCCTCTAACAAAAATCAGGGTGAAGGAGCCACCTGCTCCCAGCATCTTTAACCTCCACCTACAACAGCACTTGCACCTGTGAGTTACTTCAACCCACACATTAAAAACATTTTAAAAACCACAAAAAACACCTCTAAATACACTGATTTGGGGATAGTGATTTTAAGGCAGTTACTTGAGACCAAATGCACCTGGGTACACAGTAAATGGGTAGAAGTACAACAAAGGGTTGTCCTCTCACAGCTGGTTCTGTGTCTCATTATAACCTTCCTGGTTTATAAAGCAATTTGTTGCCTTGCTAAAAACCAAACCCTTTATCATTAATTCCGAGCCAGCAGTTTCTGAGTCTACAACCTGACACCAAATCAATTGATCCGACTGGGACTCATTTTCCTTCCAAGACATGCACCACTCGTGCTTCGCTGAATTCATCGCAGGGAAAAGTGTAACAAGCAGAACACGCTCATTTAATAAAAAAGTACAGCTTGACAGAGACACCCACTCTAAAATTAACTCTGCCGTCAAACCAGAGCTTGTATTTGCCTCTGAAGAAGCACCTCCTAAATCACAGAGAAATATTCTGCAGCTCCACATCGCTGGGATATCAGCGTGAGGATGCTTCAAAGCTTGGCAGAGGAGAATATGTTAAAATAACAGGCTTTAAGGAGTCAGGATGCATCACTGCTCAGGTGGATAAAGGCTGGATAATGAATTAATGGACCATTTTCCACAGCAATCTGATGAGGAACATGGACATGCCAGACCAAATGCAAGGCAGGAAATCCATTTACCTCAGCTTTTCCCCAGCCACACCTGCCAAGTGCAAGCTGGCGATTTGTAAGCGGGAAAGAAGGGAGAAGACTGTTACCCTGCATGGCTGGGTGATCGATCCAAACCCCAAAAAGGCTCTTTAACAAGCAGCACCACTCTAACTCTTACTTGCTAATCAGCAGCAATCTAAATTTCCTGGCAGCTGGAGCATCCCGAGGAGACCAGCACCCAAACGGCACAGTTGGATTTATCGTTCTCCGTGCACAGCGTAACTTTCTAACAGAAAAAAATCTGTATGGGCTCCTTCCCACCGGGACAAAGACCCAGCAAAGAGAACCAGGATTCATTATTTTTCAAATTTCATATGCGGCATGGCCATGTCTATTCCTATCATCTATCCCTAATCCTTTTCCAGCCCCAAAATAACCCTTAAGCCAACATGATTACACGTAACAAGAGTGGCTGTAAGGACCCACCCCTAAAATCCCAAAGCACGGCAAGTTTGACACAGCCAGGTTTTTCCTGGCTGGAGAATCCTTATTTCCATCTCGCCAGGGGTGAAATTTCACAGCTTCCACACCAGGAATTGCTCCAGCAGCCCTTTTCCAGGGCAAGACTCACATGTCGACTGCAAGTCCTCCGTGGCCAGTTTTCCGGGCGGGGAACAGATAGGACGTGGATGAGGGCTTCAATAAAACAGCAACGAGACGATTTCCCCCCTTCTTCTTCCTGAATTACTCTTTTTTGAATTCGTTTCTTTGCCACGCATCAAGACAAAGTAACACCCTCTTACACTCACCTTTTTTCACCCTCTCTGCTCAGTGCTCGCTGGAAATTTGGGGGTTTTAACAGAGGCTTGGCTGGCGGGGAATGTCGCCTAGAGCCATCCAGGACATCCCTGAGCATCGTCAGGGTGCTGGATGGGCACTGAGTGCTCCTCCAGCTGGACCAGCAACAATAAATAAATCCCTCTTGGGATTCTGCCGCCTCGGGATTTTACAGCTCCGGACAACACCGGTGTAAAGCCCTGGAACCGTGGGACACTGCAGATGCCATTATTTTATATCAAAATGAAGCGTTCCCTGTAAAACAAGCAGGGCCTGAAGGGGAAAAGCAGTGTCCGGATCCACACCCGGACAGTCTGGGGGTCTCAGAGACCAGAAGGGGTGCCCCGGGACCTCTCCCCAGGTGGGTGCCCACCCATGACCCCCACCACGCGGGAGCACCCGGTCACATCCCAACTTTGCTTAGGATGCTCAAGCCAGGTGAGCCACATATGGCGAGGGGGGGCACACAGGGCAAAGAAACACCTTTCGGGGATGGAAAAGAAACACCTTTTGGGGCAAAGGAACGCGGCTTCGGACACCGGAGCACCTTTTGGGGGTGAAACCCGGCAAAGCTGTCCCACCCCTCCGGCTCAGCATCACCGCCGCAGCCCGGGCTCCCCGCGCACCTCTCGCCAGGTTCGGGGGGATGCGGGAAGCACCCAGCCCGCCCCTTCCCTTTACCTGCTGCCGCCGGCAAATCCGCCAGGTTCCCGAGCCCCGCGGAAGGGCGAGCCCGGCCCCGCCGGCAGCGCTGTGCCAGGGCCGGCAGGGAAGGGCGCAGGGACGGCGCTGACACGGCTGCAGCCCCGTCCCCGTCCCCGCAGCCCGGCTCGGCTCGGCTCGGGAGCGGGGCGNAGCTGCACCCGACTGCAGGGAGCTTTTCTCTTTGGGGCGTCCCCGGCAGAAAGCGAACCCCCCAAGGGTTCAGGTTTGGGGGGCACCGCTGATAAGGGAAAAGTTGGGGAGTGTTTGGCACTGTGCCGGGGGGCGTTGGGAATGCGGAGCCGCTAAAGGGCAGCGAGCACCCAGGAATCACAGAATGGGTTGGGGTGGTAAGGAACCTTAAGGATCATCTCGTTCCAACCCCCCTTCCACTATCCCAGGTTGCTCCAAGCCCCCCGTCCAACCTGGCCTTGGACACTTGCAGGGATCCAGGGGCAGCCACAGCTTGGGGTAGGAGGGATGTTTCGTGTTCCCATCTGGGTGGATAGAGGTGGATAAAATGGGTCAGGTGCAGGTTTGGGCTTTGCAGCCTCCTGATTTCTCCCTCCCTTTCCAACTCACTTCATTTTTTCCACCCGCTTTATCACCTGCACCTGGTCCAGCATTAGACCCTGAACTCCCAAGTGTGTAGGTGGACCTGATCTCCACACTGAGGCCATCCTGGTGTGGGGTCCTTGAGTTGTAGCATTTTAGGGGAAGGATGAGTGTTTCCTTGGACCATGCTCAGGACTGGTTCTCCTCACACTGCAGCAGCACGGGTTATTTGGGATGAGAAGGATGCCCAGGCCTGCCCAGCACTGTGGCCAAAACTCAGCTGTGTCCTGGCTGTGAATCTTTTGCCCTTCTTGAAGCAAGGTGACAAAACACTTGGCCGAGAGCAATGGACTCAATTTGTTTCCACAAATTGGCCCTTTTCCACTTTTTTGGCCCAGCCCTGAAGTAGAGACTGATCCAAGCAGTGCAAAAGCAAAAAATGCAGTGCAAATGTGCTGTCAAAATAACAAGCAAGCACAAGCCAAATGCCAGACTCCTCTTTACTGAGGCAGACTAAGCTGAGAGGTTGCTGGCAACTGGCTCTTTTCCTAGGAGAAGCAGAAATAATCCTGCTGCACCCAGCAGCAGGGAAAGACTGGAGGTGAAAAATCAGAATTTAGAGTCTGGTCCAAGCAATGAGCAGCATAGCAGACGAGCTGCAGGGGTGAGGTACAGGCAGCTGTCCTGGCAGCCCTTTGCCAAGTGCTTCTCCTTCCAGCACTGCTGACAGCAGACATTTCAGAATCACAAGCCTCTGAGAGCTGTGATTACCTTAAATCCTGATGAAAATCTATCCTGTGGGAGCATTTTATTTGCTGCCTGGTTGTGGGTCCACGGCAGAGCTTTAGGATGTGTTTTCCTGCAGGCTTGGGGGTGGATGTGCAGGAGGGGACGGGATGGGACAGATGCAGATATTTGATCGCACATAACAAAGTCTGGTGCCTTTGCCAAACTTTAAACATCCTTGGTTTTGTGCCTAAGGATTGTCTCCTTTTAACTTCAACAGAAAGAGTTCAGCCTTTCGTAAGATCAAGGGAAAAATATTTTTTTCTGGCACCAACAGGAAATATTCTTCGAACTCCTGAGGTTCCAGAAATCCTGCAGCTGCTCCCAGCACCAGCCAGGCAGTTCTTTGCAGCATCCATTTGCTGAGGAGAATGCCTCTGAAAAGAACCAGAGTTTGCACATTTTCAGAATATTTCCGTGACTTGGCCGGTTGAATCTGACACAGGATCCTGCCAGGATGCAGGGCTGGGGAAGGAGTTGTTCTCCAGCCCCTCCAAGCAGCTGTGAGGACAGCAAAGATGAGCAGAAGGAGCATCTTTCCCCTCTGAAAGCAGCACTTTGGCTGCTAAAGGCCGTGCAATGTCAAAGAAAAGTCACTGAAGGAAATTTAACATGAATTTCCAGGAAGCCTCTAGGAAAATAGATGCAATTTTGGACAGGGAAGGTTGGTTTCAGATTTAAAAGCTCCTTGTCCCGTGCTGAGAGCGTTGAATGCTCAAAGCTACTGTAGGTATCTCCCTTTGGCATGAGTGGGATTTCTGCTGTGCTTCTTCCTCACCATATTCCCAGCCAGCTTCACTTCCAAAGGATGCACCTCTAAAGCCCTCCTGAAAACCCTCTGGGCCCTGGTGACACTCCCTGTGTGTGATCCCTCTTTAAGCTGCTCCTTTAGGACCTGGCTCAGCTCTAAACCAGGGCCGAGTTTCAGGATTTCATGCCACATCCTGGAAGAGTTTCGTTATGTGCTTATGGAAGGGAAAAATTCTTCCACGAGGGACATTTTTGTTTCCTGGCAGGGAAATACGAGGCTGGCAGCTCAGAAGGGCATCAAGGCAAAACCTCAGAGGAGTCACTGCTCTGGTCTTTGGTGGGGATGGATGGTGAGGGAGATGCTGCAGTTTCCTACAAGAGCGGGATCAGGAGGAAGGGGGTGATCAATCCTTGAACTCAGCACCAGCCTCCTCCAAGAAAAAGTGCAGTTCCATCCCCTCTGTAGGCAGAGAAAAGCCCCTTTTCCTCCTCCCAGGCTCACGGGGGAAGTCTTTGCTGGAGAAACACTTTCCTGAGCACTCCTGATTACCCAGACATGGCCTTGGACACTTCCAGGGATCCAGGGGCAGCCACAGCTTCTCTGGGCACCCTGTGCCAGGGCCTCCCCACCCTCACAGGGAACAATTCCTTCCCAATATCCCATCTATCCCTGCCCTCCGTCATTGGGAAGCAATTCCCTGTGTCCTGTCCCTCCATGCCTTGTCCCAAGTCCCTCTCCAGCTCTCTTGGAGTCCCTTGAGGCCCTGGAAGGGCTCAGAGGTGTCAGAGCATGTTGGATGTTCCCTTTTCTGTGTTTCCTCCTGCACTCAGGGGCAGAACAAGGCAGAGTCTGGTGACGGCACAGCAGATTCCCCCGTGGCTTTTTGGGGCAGAGCAAGGAACCCCTGTTCAGGTGCCAGTGTAGAGCTGCCACATCTGGACGGTGGACACCGAGCAAGGCTGGGTGATTTCAACATCTCCATTTTGCAGAGAGAAAATGAAGGATGAAGAAAGCGAGGCTGGATTTATTGGGGGATGTCTGGCAGGAGTGGAGCCGAGCCGTGTCCGTGTCTCTGCCCATGCAGAGGAGCTCTGGGAGGCAAATCCCTGCTGTGGCTGCCCCCGAGCATCCAAGCAGCCCGGGCAGGGGAAGGAAGCATGCAGAGGGACACACCATTGTTCTGCCCACTCCAGGTCTTGGGGAATGCAGGGCAAACAGGAGGGAGCTGAGCGCTTTCCTGTGTTTGTGCTGTGAATATTTTCATTAAGGTCCTTTTTCCTACCTCTTTCTCCAAGGCCTTTGTGTCTCTAATAAGTGCAAGGAGGGTGTTGATTGTAAGCGTCCCCTTAGGCATAATTATTTTACCATAATAGCATTTACAGGGAGGGCTTGCGGAGCCATTTTCCTGTTACATCCTCTGTATTTCAACCTCTCTTTCACTTTTTTTGCCTCCTCAAGCTGCCCCAACAAGCCCTTGCAAGGTGTCCATCCCTGCAGCAGAAGCTGTGGTGAGCTGGTGAGCCCTGAAGAGATCACTGAGGGTGAAAATGGGAATATTTGATGTTACCCAGCAACTGGAAATGAATGTATCTTTTGTCCACCAAGTCAGAAAACACTGTTTGCACAAAAGCTGTGTTTGCCTGCTCTGGGGGAGGTTAACCAGCAACCCCTTCCAGGAGATAAGAGGGATGTACATTAATAGGAGGAAAGTCACTGGCAGGGATTATTGGAGCAGGTAAATCAGGTCCCTGTCACCCTCAGCATCCCCTGATCACTGCAGTGAAGTCTTTCAGCATGGGGGAGAAAATAAGGATGGCTCAGTCATAAAAATAACAGATAAATAAATATGAAATAAATATAATGAATATAAAATTGAGAAGATCTGGAGGAGGTTTTGTGGTGATGGTGACCCCCTGGCAAGGTGAGGAATGTCTGTCCCCATCGAGGTACCTCAGGATGAAGAGCGCCCTGTGCCCTCCTGTCCCTCTGAAGCCCTAAAGGAAGTGGCCCTATATCATTGTCTTGGGCAAACAACTCCTGGACTGGCCCCACAGCCCTTCAAGGGGGTGGAGAAACATGGATCTGCTCGGTCCATCCCCAGCCCTCTGGATGGAGGGGAGCTGGGCAGTGTCCTGACAAGGACAGCCATTGCCACAAAGGGTCCCCCAGCTGAGCTGCTGGCAAGACTTAGTCCTGTATCCCAAACTTGTGACCTTTTATTTGCTGGCATTTTTTTCCCACATTAAATACACAATTGGAAGGAATGAAGCCATCCGTAACCTCCAGCTCCTGCTCTCAGTATCAAGCTTAGGATAAACACAAGTCTCCTGTGGAAAAAAAAACATAGTAAAAAAACCATGTTGGTGTGGCACTTCACAGTATGGTTTAGGGGCATGGTGGGATTTGGTCAAAGGTTAAACTTGATGATCTTGGAGGTCTTTTCCAGCCTTAGTGATTCCATGATTCCAGATATACTGGGAGAACTTCAGGGCATGTAGGTAAAGCCACCTCTGAATTAACTGGTTTTAAATTAAACCGTGTTTAACAGCATTTTCTAGTGCAGTCCACTTAATAAAAAAAATGCAGCTGAAACAGCAAGGAAGGAAATATATTCGTCATTATGTGGTGCAAGACTTCCCTGCCCTGTGAGAAGGAGCTTTATCAAAAAGTGCTTCTGATACCAGCTGGCCAGAAGGGTCAGAGAGGATGAGTGTGAAGGCCAAACCTTGCTTGCATCAAAAATCCAGTGGGTTTTGCTGGAGAGGCTCCCATCACATCCACCCTGGAAAGCAAATCCCAGCGTTCTCCCAGGAGCCGCTCGCTGGCTGCCCTGTGCAAACAGGGCTGCTTTGTTCCCTCTGCTCCCTGCCCACCCAGCCCTCTTCTCTTCACCAACACATTAACAGAGCCTTTTGGATGAGGCCTTTGTTCTGTGCCCGCACAGGAAGGTCTGGGCTCGTGGATCACATTCCTGGTGCCAGCACAGGATGATCTTGATTGACAAACCCATCACTGATCCGGCTCACTCCGGGAGGACTTTCACCTGCTCCAGCTTTGGCCATGTTGTGAATTTGGAGGTGATGTTTGGATATAAACGCAGATAGGCTCACCATCAAACCCTTCAGGGATGTGCCCTGCTCCAGTTAATATTAAACACCTTTGGAGATATCTCTGCATTTCTCCAGGCTGGGAGGAACCTGCTGCATTCTTCTCATAGCTCCTCTGCAGGTACTGAAATAAAATCCCTGACCTGGATCCCTGAACAAAGCCCCTGTTATTCAGCCAGGCAAAGGGGAACATCAGTTTTCTGATTCTCTCCATCCTAGAGTTTTCTCAGATGGAGATGTGGGGTTTGACCCCATCACAGGAGCTTTATCTGAGATGAAAAACCCATCCCAGCCTCAGCTCAGCCTGCCTGGGCTGGAGCATGTGTGCACAAACACTGCTGAAATTAACCCCCCAGAGTTCAAATCTTCTCAGTCTGAAAAATGTTATGTGAATCCATTTCCCTCTATTTCTAATAAAACAACAGCAAATTTTGTTCCTGTTACAATACAATGTTGTTCTACATGATGCTGTTCCAGCAGTTTATATAAATGTATATAAATTTAATCTGTAAATTGCTTTTTGATGTGTGAAGCACAGCACCTGCATTCAGCTTCCCAAGCATCAGTAACTGTGCACAAACACCCTTCTCTGTTAAAGCCAGAGTGGCATTTTGTGGTATATTTGGCACAGGAGGGATTTAATGTAAGATCTTGGGTAGATGAGTCCTCCTTGCACAACACCAGCACCTTAAAGTGGCCACAGATTCACAGATTCACGGAATACTCTGAGAGCAGCCAGGGCTGTTCCCAGCCTGTGGTCAGAGCAGGGCTGGGCAAGGCAGCACCAGAACATCCCACATGCCTGGGATGGGAGCTTGGGCTGCACCCCTGGCTGCAGGGACAAGCCCATGTCTGGGGGATGGATTTTTCCAGCCTCAAAGATGAAAAGCATTTTGCCTTCATCTGCTGGAGTGCGAAATCCACCAGTGCCACTGGGATGCTTTGTGCCAGCTCCAGTGGGAAGGAGGGAGCAGCATCCTTCACTCCAACCAGCTCATGCTGGGCTCCATGGAGGAGAGGTGAGGATTAACTCAGTCCTGGGAGACTACAAGAACTGGGGGGTCCCAACATTGAGGGAAAAGCAGGAGGGCAGGGTAAGCAAGGCCTAAATGTCCTGCCACCCTTTCTCCAAAAGAATCCAGACCACCTCCCAAGCCAGGCCTGGATCACTCTGAAGATGTCAAGGCCCACACAAAAAGCCTTCGTCCAACCAGGTTTGGGAAAGCCCCCAAAGTGCTCGTTTGGGCCCATTTTAGTTCAGCTCTTGGATCCCAGGCCAGGGATGTGCTGCCATCCAGGAGGCTCTTCCAGCCCAGAACCCGTTGGGCTTGTCTTGCTCCCAGCTTCCTGCTCAACCTGCCAGGAGCTGATCCCAGGAGGAGGCATTTCAGCCAGGCAGCCTCCTCAGCTGCATGGAGAGAGCAGAGGAACACTTCCAGCCTTTCCTCCGGGGGCCAGACCTGCCCTGGATTCTGCTGGCTTCACCTTGAGCTTCTTCTCCTCTTCCTGGCCTTGGAGGCTTCTCCCTGCTCTGAATCTCTCTGGAGTTTCTGATGCTGCAAATGCTCCTCTTCGTCCTCCTGTTGCCAACCCAGCCCAGAAGTTGCATTTCACACCCCAAACCTCAGCTGGGGTCAGGGGCCACCCCAGAAGTCACCTCATTCTTTGACACCATGAAGTGACCAGCACTAAACCCCTCATTTCCAGCAGCACAGCAGAGGCAGAGCCAGGGAATCTCCATTCCTTGGGGCAGATTTCCCCTCCTGGTTTGTGGGACAGGTCAGAGGGGCCTCGACGTTTGCTTTGACCCTGAGGTGACATCTGGGGTGGAAAGGTCACAACAAAGACACTTGCAGTGTTTACCCTCCGAGCCCAGCAGCCACCAGCAAGCTGTGCTGGGCACTGGGGCTGTAATGAGGAGAGCAAATATTATCCTACATAGGTGTCATGAGCTGCTGCTGCTTTGAAATGCTGGGAGAAAAGCCTCCTTAAATAGTTGAGTTTCCTCCCACCAGCACAGGGATGAGAGGAATAATATTTGGGAGAGGAACACGCCCCGAATGACAGCGTCTGTGTGAGGGTGGGAAGCAGAGAGCAGCCGGCATCTCCTGGCCACAGATGGTTCCCATCAAGAGGAATTTTTTCTTGTTAATCCCAAAACAAGCTTGGGATGTATTTTTATTTCAGTGTTAAGAGGAGAAAAAAAGAAAGTCTGACATGACCCCCTGTTTTTCTGGCCTCACTCCCTGCTCAGCCTCTGCTCTGAGCAAGCACAGAAAATTTAGTTCATGTTAAAGGCAGGGACTTTGAGAACAAAAAATCCTGGGGTGGTTCTTCCAGCTCTTCTTGACCTGGGAATTTATTCCATTCAGGCTGGAAATGGAGGTGAAAACCTAAAGCCTGGGTGTGTATTTGAAGTATCCTCTGGTGTTCTCTGGGCTGTTCATCAAGGGACAGAGGACATCCAGGGGTCTGTGGGGGTTTCAGCAAGGGTGTCCACTCTCCCCTTTAAATCTTAAACCTGCTTTGAGCACCAGGGATGGATTCCTGAGCCAATCACATGAGCTCAGGAGCATCTCTAGCTCAAAAAACCTCCCAAAATGGTGATAAAAACTGCAATCAGTGGGAGGACTGGGAATTAATTCTACTCAAAAGACATCCCAAAAGCCCTGCTTTGAGGACTTGCCAGGCATTCCTCCATGGCCTCCCTGGCATGTTGGATGCCATGGCTCCCCAAACTTGCTGCCAAGAGGAACCCTTTGGCATATCCCAGGATGTTTCCAAGGACAGCCATGGGTTGGGGATGTGGCACCCCTCCCAAATGATCAGCTGGGGGCCATCTGAAAGGATTCACATGGAAGCAGGGCAAGGAAATCACTTTTTCTCATGGAGGGACACTTCTGCTCCATGGTGGTGGCCCTGCTGGAAGCAACGCTACAAGGTGGTGACCTCTCAATGGGAATTTTCTTCTGGATAGATCTTCCTGGGATATTTACACCCCCAGATGAGGCTGGGCATCCTCCCCTCCTCCCTGGCAACTCCCTGGAGTGACTCAGGACATGCAAACACTGACTCATCCCAACCTCCCAGGAGCACTGAACTTCCCACGCGCTCCAAGACAGGGTGGTGGGAGAAGGGAAAGGCTCCATTCGGCCTCCCCTGTGCCCTGAGGACACATCAGGGAGGACTGCAGATGCATCAGCAGGGTAGGGCAGTCAGGGCAGGCTGGGGCAGCCAAGGACCCTCTGGACAGGGATGTACAGAGATAAGGTGATCCTGGTGTGGGAGCTGCTGCCCAGTATGGGAAAAATGGATTGGGAGCTGTCCCCCAGGATGTGCTCTTCTGGCTCAGGATTGGTTTAGGAAGAAGGATTTGAAGAGCTGAGGAAGAGGATGGAGAAATCCAGGGTTGGTGTCTTGGCAGCTGCAAAGGGTGGTAGCACTTGGAAAGTCATCCTGGCTGCACAAATCCTGGATTTCATCAGGATGTGATTATTCCATACAAGGATAAAAATATGTGGTTTCTGCGGCAAACACCACCACTGAAAAAGCTGCCAAGCTCTCGACTCTGTGACCACCCACTGCAAATCCTGCTGGAAAACTGTGGAGGAACCTGGATCTGCTCGCCAGGGATGAGGTGCATAGTTTTCCTGGAGATCTGAAATTTAAATAGACATTCAGATATATAATTGGTCATCCTAAAAAAGCTGTTTTCTTGTTCCATTGCACATTGTGGGGGACAAAGCTCCCTGACCTGTTTTGTATGTGAGTCAGAGCACCACATTTGGCTTTTCTGCTCCCTTAGTCCTGGGAAATGGTCGAGTCCAACCCCTGGCCCTGCACAGACACCCCAACAATCCCACCCTGTGCATCCCTGGGAGCGTTGTTCAAATGCACCTGGAGCTCTGTGAGCCAGGACCATTCCCTGGGGAGCCTGGGCAGTGCCCCAGCACCCTCTGGGGGAAGAACCTTTCCCTGATATCCAACCTAAACCTGCGCTGGCACAGCTCCAGCCGTTCCCTGGGTCTTGTCAGACACCAGGGTCTTTTCTCTGTATTCCACGTGGGCAGGATGGAGCTGGGACAGATCTCCAGGTGACACCAGGACCAGCAGAAAGCGAGGGCTCCTGAGTGTTTTCCTTTCACAGCAGAAGGGATGTGTGATGTGACATCCCTGCCCATCACTGGCCATTAAAGATTACAGCCCAGCCAGGCCAGAAGGATTGCAGGAGTCAATCCCACTTAAGCCTTTCTATTTAAAGGAATAAACTACCCAGGGAAAAAGCAGCCTAAGATTAGAAACTCACAGGATTTCCTCAAATTCCAGCCATCAGCCTCAGATCCACCCTGGGAGGGTGGTTTGTTATTCTCCCAGAGCATGAATCCTGCACCCCAGCAAAGTTAAGCCTGGATTATGCTGTGCAGCTCCATCACAGGCCCAGAAACCAAGCTCAAAGCTGGTTTAGTGCTCTCTGCCTAAACTGTCTCCAGTATTCCTTCATTAAAAATAGTTTTTTAGGCAGGAGAGTTTTGGCTTTTTGCGCAGGCAGAGGATGTTTCCTACAAATTCCATATGGCTCAGGAGGATGCTCCTGTGTAGGAGAATCTTTCAGAAAATCTAATGCTAAGCAGGGTGGGAAGCAGAAATAAATGGTTTTTCTTTTTCTTGTTTTGGGTAGGAAAAGAACTCAAAGCTCACCCAGTTCCACCGCCTGCCACAGGCCAGGACACCTTCCAATAGCCCAGGTTGCTCCAAGCCCTGTCCAACCTGGCCTTGGACACTGCCAGGGGTAGGGGAGCCACAGCTTCTCTGGGCACCCTGTGCCGGGGCCTCCCCACCCTCACAGGGAGGAATTCCTTCCCAGCATCTAATCTAAAATCTCTCCCCTCAGTTTAAAATGACACAAAGGATGTGGGTAAACCAGACAAAGTCACCCTATGCTTTGTGCCTCACCAGCCAGGAATTGGGAAGTCATTTGGGATTTGATACCTGTCTCTGCTGCCTCTCCCTAACTTGGCTGAAACTCCAGCCTAATTTATCTTAAAGCAGGAAAATAGCCTGTCTCTAATGGGATCCCAAAGGAATGAGGGATCCCTTCTGCCCTAGCACCACAGCAGGATGGGAGCAGTTGCTTTTTCCAGGCGTAGCACGTGGGGGTGACTCATTCCTGGCAGGAATTTCCCTCTCATCCATCCCCTCCGAGGGAGCTCCAGCCCCTCTCTCCGCCTGGAGATTTTCCCCCAGCAGCAACAAGGGGTGAGGGCAGCTGTAAGATCAGCCAAGAAGCAGAGACCTTCCTGAATCCCCGACATTTCAGCTGTCAGCAGCTGTGCAGGATGTGTCCAAGAGGCCCTGAGGTCCCCGCTCCCTCCCAGCTGCATCTTTTGGGAAGGAGGAGAGAGGAGTTCTGGAATACTGGGCAGAGCTGCCCCATCACGAGGGTGGGGGGACTGGGCATCCAAAGAGAGACAATGTGCCAGTTGTCCCTGTGGTGGCCTTGAGGTGCAGCCAGGCCTGTGCAGGGCACGTGAGGGAGCTCAGCCCTCCCAGGAAACTTCAGATCAGCTGCATGTGCACAAACAGGTCCAGCAGGAGCCATCCAGGGATGACCACACGCCCAGGTAGCCCATGATTCATGGGATAACCATCTGCTGAAGCTGCAGTCTCTCACCCTCTGCCTCCTGTTCTCCTCCAGGACAAGCAGCAAAGCCACAGGAGCAGAAGGTGCCTCTTGCCATGGCCACAGAGCATGTCCTGGTCCCACAGCAGCAGGAGCTGCCAGGGCTGGTGCTGCAGCAGCTGCTGATGTGACACGAGACCTTAACTCAGCTCCACACCACAGCAAGGGATCCAGCTCTGTGGGATTTAGTAGGTCTGGTGTAGCCTTGGGGGCACACCTCAATTTCTCAAGGTGCAGGACCTGGAATGAGATCTTGGAAAGCTGGAGATGGAAGGAAAGAGTCCAGAGGAGGCTCTCATTTTCAGGAAAATAACAGAATCATAGAATCACTGAATGGTTTGGGTTGAAGGGACCTTAAAGCTCATCCACTTCCCCCCCCTGCCATGGGCAAGGACACCTTCCACTAGCCCAGGCTGCTCCAAGCCCCGTCCAACCTGGCCTTGGACACTTCCAGGGATCCAGGGGCAGCCACAGCTTCTCTGGGCAACCTGTGCCCGGGCCCCCTCACCCTCACAGGGAGCAATTCCTTCCCAATATCCCATCTAAATCCACCCTCTTTTGGTTCATAACCTCATCCTACCACTGCTTACCCTGACAGAGTGCAGCAGCTCAGGATATAGGAATGGCAGAGATGTGCCCCCTCTCCAGGTGTGCTCTGCATTCTCCACTTATCCCAAAAACACCAAGTCACCCTTTTTTTCCCCCCACCCTGGGCAGCCACAGCTTGGACGTCAGTGGAAAATGATTTCTTGAATGAGTGTGGCTGGATCAGATGACTGGGCTGGCTGCAGCAAATCTCATGGTCACACAGCTCTAAATGTGCAGCAGTGTCTGCCTAAGCTTTTCCATTTATAGGACGGAGAGGGGAGCCTGGAGTGTGCAAATAAATCCTTTGGAAGCAGAAGGGGTTTGGAGACAGAACAGGACTCCCAAGGGGAACACATGGGGATGCAGAGAGGGTGGGCAGCAAGCCCGGATCAGTCATAGGATGGAGCTGATGGAGCATCACAAACTCCGTGCTTCTGATGAGCCGAGGTCAGGGAAAGGCACTGAGCTCTGGGAACTGGGATGGGAGCGCTGGGGCTGGGACCTGCCTGCCAGGCTGGGATGGGGACGCAGTGTTGGACTGCTTACAGGAGAGTGAAACCACCTCCCTGCCTCCCTGCTGCAGCCTGGCTCATCTCTCTAACCCCTGGCCTCCTCACAGGAGCAGAACTCCGGCTCCGGAATAAATCCCAGCTGTCTCCCAGCTCTTCCCTGGCCGAGCTGCCATGCCATGATAAAGCAGCTCCTCCCTCCAAGGCAAGCCCCTGAGCTGCAGCTCCTTGGGAAGGCAGCCTGGTGATGGACTGTGGCAGGGAATAACAAATGCCTTTAATTCCCCCTTCATCCAGCAGCTCCCTGCAGGAGGCAGCGTGTCCTGAAGGAAGGCGAGTGGGAGGCAGGCACTCAGATGCCTGGTAAATCATCCCAGCCAGGCTCTAAGAACCCTGACAAGCTCTAATTTCTCTCTCCTGGATAGATACAGGGTAAAACTTGCTGCTTCACTTGGTTATCCTAATGCAAGGGGCTGTTAGCAATCCCTGAGTTACTCTGCAGGGATTTTCCTCACTGCTGGCAACTGCAAAGTCACGAGAGGAGGGGATCTGAGCGGGAACTGCTGCTGAGGTTTCATTTCAAATATCCATTCCCTGAGCATGAATGTTTCATGTCAGACCTGTAGGGGTTTTTCAGGTCAATCAGTGGGGTTTGCTGGCAGTTGCACCAGCACCACTGGGGCTGTCAGCTCTGATCACACACAGCTCAGGGCTTGCTGGTGACTGAGAACGGGCTTGGGCTTCATCCAGTTCAGATCCAGTTAATTAAAGGAAATAAAACACTTCCCTACAAGCCAAACCCCCTCTTCTGGATGTTGTTTAATGGGAGGCAGCAGTTCTGGACCAGAGCTGAGTGGGAGACCTGAAGGGTATCCCTGCAAACCCCCTCTGGTGGCTCCAGCCTTGTGTCTTGAAGGAAGCTGGCCCTTCCCATTCCCTGCTACACGGACTGTCTGCTGCTTGTGCATCCTGGCACATCCCTCATGGACACACGGACACGTCCCAGAAACAGAGAAGCTGTGGCTGCCCCATCGCTGAAAATGTCCAAGGCCAGGTTGGACAGGGTTTGGAGCAACCTGGGACAGTGGAAGGTGTCCCTGCCCAGGGCAGGAGGTGGCACTGGATGAGCTTTAAGGTCCCTTCTGACCCAAACCATTCTGTCCCATTATGATTGTATGATTTTATATGAGAGAGCTGCTCTAAGTCACTCCCATCCCTACAGTCTTTCTGCCAAGATTCTCCTGCAGATCCCATTTGTCCCTTGCCTCTCTCCTGTAGGCACACTGCATCCCCAGCCCAGCCTGGGAGGGATTTTGGGCAGCCTGGGGAATCCTCTTCAGGAGAAGAAGATCCTGCATGTCCCTCAAAGAGAAGGAGGAGGACTCCCTCTCTCTGCTCCCAGGCAGAATAGCATCTGAAACCTGCAAAGACATAAGGAATTTCCTGGCTTGCTGCGTGCTGCTCGGGCACCCATGCCATGCTCCCACAATTTGGGGTTATCTTTACTATCATCATCTTATTTCTAGTGATAACTCTAGCAAATCACATTTTAAATAATATTTGGCAGAGTCTGAAGTAAGTTAAGTTCCCCTTCCAGCCCAGGTTGGATGAGGCTTGGAGCAACCTGGGATAGTGGAAGGTGTCCCTGCCCATGGCAGGGGGTGGCACTGGGTGATCTTTAAGGTCCTTTCCAACCCAAAACAAGAAAAAAACAACAAACAAGCAAAAAGCCATCTTTGCTTCCCTTTTTTCCTCCTGGCCCCTGCCAGCCTTCTTGTTACTCCTCTTGGCTCTGCTTTTCTCCTTCCAGCAGGGAGGAATGGCCTGGAAGAGCATCATTCCCAGAGCAAGTGGAAGGAGACACCTCTCCCTGGCAGAGGGAGGTTCCCAGGACACATCCCGGGGCTGAGCGGTGGAGCCCGAGCCTTTCCTGCTCCTCCTCCAGGGATTGGAGGCTGGGGAAGGCTGGGGCCAGCCCGGGGTGGTGCCGGAGCCGGGCAGCGGGGGGAGCAGCGAGACCGGGACACTGGACACGGGACACGGAGCGGAGCGGGAGGATGGAATGTCCCTGCCCGGGGCAGCGGCGGCTCCCCAGGCTAGGGAGAGCTTCCCTGAGGGACGAGAGCCAGGGTCCTGCCAGCACCCAGCCCCGCAGAGGGGCTCGGGGGTGGGTTTGGGTTTGGGGATGCACGGAGGGGATGTCATGGAGCTGGGTGGGATCCTGGCAGGGCATTGATCCCTGGGGAACTCCGGGAAAGGGGAGCAGTGCCAGGGCCATGGGGGAGTCTCTGCAGTGTGCCCAGGGCTGCTGTGGATGGGAGCAGGTCTCAATGAGTCCTGCAGCGCCCTAATTGGATCTGTGTGCTTCCAGCTCTCTGTAGCTCCTGAATCCCAGCCAGCCCCTCTCTGTCTCCACTATTTTTAAATCCATCTATTTCCGCTTGTCTCTGCTTTGGTGCAGCCTTCTCCACACTGACACTTCCGCAGTCCAGAAATCCTAAATATTCTCATTCTCCCAAGTGTTTAAGCACCAGCTGCACTGGGGACCAGGAGAGTTCAGGGACAGCAGTGCAGGGGCTGTGCTGTTTATTGTGGGTTTATGGCACTTTCTGAAGCATGGGAAACTCTTGGCCACAGCCACCCAGAGCCAGAAGTGTATTCCCAGTGCAGGATTCAGGGCGTGGGATTGGAGCTGGGACCAGAGACAAACCCTGGTGGCAGTGAAGGCTGGGGGAGGTTTTTCACCCTGACTCCACCCTCAAGGACAGTGGTCCTGCTGCCCTGGGGATGCAGGGCTGGCATCAAGGCACACAGATTATCTGTTTATCTGAGCACTGGGATTTTCCAAATAATGGGACAGCACAGGTGATGGGGCCCTAAAGGACCTCTGGAGTGCACGGTGCCATGAGCCCAGTGCTTCTCATGCCCATAAGGATTTGTTTGCACTGACTGTACCTCAGTCCTGTGGTGCCCAAGATTCCTGCAGGGTTTTTTGGCTGTCCCCCCATCCTGCCCCACCTTCCACTTCATACCTGCTTCCACAGAGTGACCATGGACCTTCCTGCAAATGCCAGGGAAGTCAGGAAAGCTTCAGGCAGTGGTGAATTGCTGGATTCCCAGCACGTGGTGGATCAGTGACAGAGCCCAGAGTGGATTCATTGTGCATCCCACATTTGATGCTTGCCTCCAGCAGATCCAATTATTCTATTAGCTGGAATTAGGGAGAAAATCATAGTTAAATCATTAATTCATCAAGACAGGCGCCATCACCGTCACTGAAGATATTTCTGAATTTGGGGCTCTTTGGAAAATGAAAACAATTCCACAATGTATAAGTTGCAGTTTCTCCATTATTTTGTGTGTCCAACAAACAGCTTTGTCATTGGAAACTACAATAACCAGAACTGGGTATTCCATATCCAACAGAAACCCTTGGAAGTTCAGGATTTGAGTGTTTCCCTCCCACTGAACTGCAGCCCTGACTTGCATCCTGAACTGTTCAAAACTCAGGAGCTGCCTTAAATTCTTTGCTGCTGCTTCTCTGTGTTCAGGCAGCAAAGGAGCTTGAAGTAATTCCCAGCTGGATGGGGCTAAGCCAGATCCATGCAGGAGAGGAGGAGGGCAGCTCTAAGAGGCTTTGATTCACACGTGTCCTTGTAACCACAGCATCCCCTGGGTCCCAAACCAGGAGTGATCCCAGGGGGATTCCGGTCTTGAAGTCAAAGTCAACAGAGTCCAAAAGTGCAAATGATTTCAAAGACTGAATCCAAGCTGTTTGTGCACGGCTGGGAAACATCCAGCACCCTCCTGAAGGGAATCAGGAGTGAAACAACGATCCTCATTCATCTAAACCTACTACCCCACCTCTCCCGAGCACCTCTGCCCCAAGCTGAACAAGAGACCTTCTGTGCAAAGCCAAATTCATCAGCTCTGATGCCTCCTCCAGGGTTGGGAATAGCCTGTCAGATCCAGGGACATGCAGGAGATGTTCAGTGTGCTGAGTGCTGGGCCAGGAGCTTGGAATGTGCTGCCTGGAGGTGCAGAGAGAGGCAGCTCCTGCATCTCTTCCCACTGTGGGAAGCACAACTTGGGCATCCTCACTGGAGAAAATCATGGTCCCACAGGCTACAGAAACACAAAGCAGATCCTGTTCCTGCCTGGGGTTTATGGCAGAGTAACCAGGAGCAGGGAGAGAAGACAAGGATACAGAGGCTGCTCTGTGGCTGTGAGCACCTCTGGCCACGAGATCCATCTCTGCTGGGTGAGATTGGAGCTGGGATAATCCCACACACAGCAGCTCCACATCCTGGGGTCCCAGCCCTCAGCAGATTGTCTGTGCAGGAAGGGAGAAGATGCCTCTGGGACTCCCTATCATGGCCTCAGCATCCTTGTAGAGAAAGAATGCAGCACAAACCAGCCTGGCTCTGATTCTGCCCCAAACTCACCTTCCGTGCCTCAGTTTCCCCAACTTTTACAGAGGATCATCAGCCTTGCCCAACTTCATAAAATCCTGGGACATCTGCAGATGCAGATCTGATATGATGAGTCAGATCTGCCTTGTGTGACTCAGCTGGCAGATCCCATCCAACAGCCACAGAGCTTCCCTTGCTCCAGGAACCATATTTGCTGTTCCTATAGCCAAGTGCATGACTATTCCCAAAACTGAACATGCCTGTGAGTTTCTAGACCCATTTGGGAAGACCAGGAAAAAGCCTTCCTAGCTTCATTCTGAAATGGGGAACAGAGAAAAGTTCACTGGACGATCCCCAGCTTTCCTCCCTGCAAGGAAAATGGAAAACAGAGAGTGGGTTTTGCTTCTAAAATTAACATAACTCTCCCTGACGCAGCAATGTGGCTCTGCAATACCAGGAGCTGTGGCAGGACAGGGACGTGACCCTGGAAAAGCCTTTAATGTGTGGATGCAGGGAGGTGGGAGCTGGAATTAAATGTGAGCAGCTCCTTCTGAAGCTCCCAGGAGCAGGCGTCGCTCTGCAAGAATGCAGCAGGGTTGCATCATGTGGGCTCCTTGAATTTTCCAGAAATCCTGCTACCTCTTCCTTGCCAGATTTTCATGGAGAATCTGTACAGTAGCTGGGAAAAACACATTGCAATTTTCTGGTGGCATATTTGAAGCAGGCGGGAGTATTCAGGCTAAGTGTAGTGTGTGGGGTTTGATGTGGGGACACAGGAGAAGATGTCCCTTTTTTCCTAAGGGTCTCTGGCCTTGGAGATACATCCTGGAATACATCCTGGCCTCTTGCAGACACATCTTAAACTGCTCCATTATGGCCTAAGCTCCCTGACCCAGTCTGGACCTATGGCAAGGGACATTTGCCTCCCAGGTGGGTGCTTTTTGTCATCCCAAGCAAAGCTGCAGCAGCTCAGATCTGGACACAAACTGGTTTGGTCTCACCAGATCAGCATAACATCCCCAGGGTTGGGGCAACCATGGTCCTTGGAAACTTGGGAAGGACAAAACCCCTTCTCCTGTTTGGTTTTACACTAAAGGAGAGATTTAGATTAAATATTGGGAAGGAATTGTTTCCTGTGAGGGTGGGGAGGCCCTGGCACAGGCTGCCCAGAGAAGCTGTGGCTGCCCCGTCCCTGGAAGTGTCCAAGGCCAGGTTGGACAGGGCTTAGACCAGCCTGGGCTATTGGAAGGTGTCCCTGCCCATGGCAGGGGGTGGGACTGGACGGGCTTTTAATGTTCCTTCCAATCCAAACCATTCTGGGATCCTGTGATTCCTGCTGTGTCTCTCTGGGCAGCTTTTCTGCTGCCTCTATAAGGGCAGAAAAGACAGAGAGGCTGTTGAGCCCCTTCCTGAGCATCCATCCCTGTGCTTACACATCCCCAGCATGTGGCTGAGGAAGATTGCACACGCTGTTTGTTCCTGCTGGGCCACTGCCCAGTGCTGAGCCCAGCGTGTCCTTCCTGGGATTCATCCCTCCCCTCCTCCTTTCCTGCCTTACAACTGCTGCACCAACCCCCAAAGTCCCCAAGGCAGCAAACCCAGCAGCCCCAGTCCTTCCTGCACTCAGCCCCCTCATCCCTCTGGCATCAACAGTGGCAGTTCTGGGGCTTGGCTTGTTGGGAACCTCACTCCCAACAAGGGAAAGGCTTGCAGGGACACCAGTAGGACTGGGGAGACGGGCAGTTGTGTGACACACTTGCACACACAGCACAGGCTGAGCCCACCCCGCCTCCCACTCCTGAGCAGTGCTGTGCTGGAAGCAGAAGATTGGCTGGCTGAGGATCCCTCTCCAAGCCAGGCTCGGGTTTAGGGGCGTTTCTGTTCCCTCAGCTGGCTCCAGAATAAATGGTTTCCTTTTCCATCCCGGTTTCCTCAGGAGAGGCTGAAACGCTGCAGGGGGAGCGTGTGGGGCTTAGCCTCCTCTCAGCTTCCACCAAAAGTGAAGGAGAGGCAGAGCTCAGACCTTTCACATTCCCATATGCTCCCAGAAAATGCCAGGAAGAGATGAGGGAGAGCTCATTGCAGCAGAGCTTTTAACAAGACATGGGAGATGCCCTACCACAGCTCCACTCTGTGCAGAGCAGATCCACCACGTGGGCCTTCTCTGCCTATATTTTGTAATAAAGGGTGAAAACTTGGAATTGGCACATTCCTTGCTCCCTGTTTCCAGAGAGGAAGCTGAAGCTGCAGTATCCCAAAGCCCTGGTGCTCTCCGAGCCTGCCCTTGAGATGGCCCCGGTGCTCGTGGGGCTGACGTGGCTGGCAAACCAAGCACTTGCTTTTCCTCTTGGCTGTTTTTTGGGAGGATCCAGCCAGTCCCAGTCACTGTGAGGCAGAAGGGAGGGGGTAAGGAGTGCACATCACCAGTGCTCATCTTAGAATCACAGAGTTTAAGGTTGGAGAAGTCCTCTAGGATCATTGAGTCTAAACATTAGCCCGGAAAGGGCATCCTGGAATCTTCTTGGCTTGTCATGACCCCAGAACAGAGCTCCTGGATCAGTGTAGGAACAGCACAGGACCCCACAGTCCTGTGGGTCCTCCCCAGGGATGGCAAATCCCTCCTGTCACATCCACAAGGATTCCATCTGCTCCTGCCATAGCCCAGCTCCCAGGAAGGTGTGGGATGCAGAGGCTTGCAATCCAACCTGCCACCAGCCATGCTGGCCCTCTGCTGAGGCCACACAAATGTCATTCTTTCCACCCAAAAGCACCAGAGGAATTCCACCCCCCTGCCTCACTGTGTTGGCTGGAAACCCTGTGGATTTTGAACTTTTCTCTGGGAGTATTAAACAGGGATTACAAACTGGGATCAAGGGAGTCTCTCTCTGCTGTGCCCTGTGGGAATGCTGCAGCTGCAGCCTCTGTAGCCTGTCCCCCCTTGTTTGTGCACCATGACATACCTGGATGATGCCATGGATGGGGAATTGGCTGCCTCCACGGCAATCAGGTCTTTTCCTCTTCCTTTTCCTCCTCCACGACACCTGAGGAAGCAAAAGGCGATCAGTGCTATGTAGAGGATCCATAAAATTTGCACCTTTAGGACATGTAAACGCAGTGACCTCCCCGAAAGCCTGGAGCTGGCATGGCCAGCTCTGGGCACAGCAGGCTGGCACAGGGAGTTTGGCTCTCACTGCTGCACCCCAGACAGGCCCGGGCACGCATCCATGGGATGCAGCCCTTCAGCTCCACTGCCATCCTTTGTGTGCCGTCTGCTCACACAAAGCTGGGCCCTCCCACCTCCAGCCAAGCCAGACCTGGGCATGGCTGAGAGCCAGAGAGGGGGAAAAGGGCTGGGATCCCACTCCAGTGCTGCCAGCAAAGCCACGGCTCCGGGATGCCTGGGGCTGCATGAATGAGCTCCCAGTGCCAAAGGAGGGTGTGCAGGGGGGAAATTAAAGTGCTGATCCCAAACTTGTCCTCGAGCTGAGCCAGGAAGCAGAATTCCTCCAAAATCTTTGCATGTGGGGACCTGGAGGAGCAGGCAAGCCCTGACTAGCTCTGGAGCAGAGAGGGATCCAGGGAGAGCTTAGAGTCCCTTCCAGTGCCGAAAGGGGGCTTGTGAAAAGGAGGGATTTTTTATAAGGACAGAAAATGGCAGGACAAAGGGAATGGCTTTCCACTGCCAGGGGGCAGGGTTAGATGGGATATTGGGAAGGAATTCCTCCCTGTGTGAGCGGTGACACCCTGGCACAGGGTGCCCAGAGAAGCTGTGGCTGCCCCTGGATCCCTGGAAGTGTCCAAGGCCAGGTTGGAGGGGACTTGGAGCAACCTGGGATAGTGGGAGGTGTCCCTGCCCGTGGCAGGGGGTGGCAGTGGATGATTTTAAGGCTCTTCAGTGCTGGCTCTGAGCATCCCTGCCCTCCTCAGCCACGATCCTGGAAAGCAGAAATCCTCCACCAGCACTGCCTCACAGCAGCACAGAAGATGACAGACTGTGTCCAACACAGGAAAACAGGATGAGTTGCTGGAGTTTATATTTAAAAAGTCCTGTCCAAAGAACACACAGTGTCTGCTTTCGTAGAAATAAATCACTCCTTCAATAGATAATCAAGTGAATTAGTAACACTGCTTGAAACAAGAGGCCAAACAACCAGGGCAGCACCAATCTTGATGTTTTATGGCTGGGCATGGATTGTTTCCCACAGACCTGCATTCCCACAGTTGGATTTCACTGCTCTCCATCCCGGCAGCTCCTCCACACCCGTCCCAAGCACTGCAACAACAGCCTGGAAATCTCCCTCTGCTTTGCCGTGGGGGCTGTAGGATGACACTCATCTCACAAAAACTTTGGGTGGTTTTTAATTTAAGGCTCAGTGGATCTGCACTGCCCTAAACCCACAAAGTCAACCGATGCTGGAAATAACTCCAGACAAAAGAAATTCGAGTTTTGCCCTGCGCAAGTGCGGTTTGGAGGGGAGGAGCTGGGCTGGAGGAGTGGATGCGTTCTTTTGGCAGCTGGAAGTGCTCATTACAGGAGCAGGGGAGACGGAAGACGGCAACTCCCAGTTTGGCTCCCCCTTCCTAGTCCCCATCCCACCGCTGGAGGAGCTCCTACGTGGCACTGTGGGGGCTGGGAGCGCATCTGCACAGCCCGATTGCACTTGGAAATCACGGGAGAGCAGCAGGAACCTTCCCCAGCAATGCAGATCAGCCTGATTTCCAGAACTCTGGCCCTGGACAAAACTGTTCAGAGTCAAGATTAAGCTGTTTGCTGACATTTTGGTAGAATTGACTAATTTCCTGCATATTCACATCCTAAAGCTCTGCACGGTTTTTTTGTGGCTCTTACCCTCTTGTGTTGTAGAGATAGCAGGAATAGGTTGAAATATACACTTAAAAATCAGGAAAACTCTGAAATATCTTTATGCTGGGCTGCCAGCCCTCAAACACAAAGAACTATTTTCATTTTACTCCAAATTCACGTTATTGAGGCAAAGCCATTTCAGAGGACTGAAGCATAGAGCCCCCAGAGTGTCAAAGGACTTTGCTGGGAGGCAGTGAAAGAAATCAAGATTAAAAGTTTTAGAGTTTATTTTAAATTTCACTAGGAAGGTGAAAAAAATCTTACATGGGAAGTAATTACAGAGAAGGGTTTGAAGGTGGAGCAATTCAAAATCTGGCAGAGAAAAGCAGCTGACAGTGGAAGTTTAAAGGAGCTTTTCCCATTTCTCAGCTGGCACATGCGGCTGGTACAGACCAGGAACATTTACCTCAGTATTGATAGTTTGATATCAGCAAATTCATTTTTAATAAAGCCAAAATTGTGCTATAAAAACTCTGGGACCCCACTGTTGATCTCTTATGCAGACACAAAGCAAAGCTAACTGCACCAAAATACAGTAGTGTACAAAACTATGTTTCTTAAGGTATTCCAAAGCTCTTTTTCCCACTGAATCCCTCCCTGAAGGAACCAGATCTCTAAACATCACTGATGTGAGGACACCAGGTTTGTTGCAGCTGATGGAGACTTTTTTTACAGGGAGGGCTCAGAGGTCTCCCCTTGTTTGAGATGAGAAATATCTATCCACATGGCATCATCTGAACAGTTCAGATGGAAGAAAAATGTCACTTTTTGATGCCACCTTCTAGAATAGGTGGGCTGTGAAGGGGAATGGAATGATGATTCCAAAGCAAGGTGCTTCCAAGACAACAAGCAGAATATTCAAAGCCAGAAGGAAAAATCAGGTGCTGTTTTCTACTACAGCAACAGGAGACTGAGACCTGCTGAGACCCCTGTCTTCAGAGGGAAGCGGAAAAACCTGGCAGGGGGAAACTAGGGGGGGAAATGAAATTACAGTGTGATTAAAAGGGAGACGTAGACATCAGTTAAACAACACAAGGATGCAGCATCCTTCTGCTGATGTAACCATCCATGGGGTAGGTGGTACCTAGAATATCCCCACATCCCAGATTGCCATGAAAACAATTCCGTGCTCTCCTAAAACGTGACAGGGTTGAATCTGAGCTTCAACACTTGTGACTCAGCAGAAACCTCTCCAAGGCACATCTCTGGGCAACCTGTGCCAGGGCCTCCCTACCCTCACAGGCAGGAATCCTTCCCAATATCCCACCTAACCCTGCCTTCTGGCAGTGGGAAGCCATTCCCTGTGTCCTGTCTCTCCATCCCTTGTCCCCAGTCCCTCTCCAGCTCTCCTGGAGCCCCTTCAGGCCCTGGAAGGGGCTCTGAGGTCTCCCTGGAGCCTTCTCTTCTCTCTTGGATGTCACCAATCGGGGCACATTTCAGATGGCAGGATGGGGCAGATGTTAAACACTGGACTGCGCCAGTTATGGCTGAAGCCCTTTGCACCAGCCCTGACTTCATGGAGGGTGACAGCCCAGAAACAGAAAATAAATATATCACTCCCTGCCTTTGGTGACAACAACCATCCAGCTGCAGGAGGTGCAGGGGCAGGGAGAGGATGGATATGAGATGGCCCCAGCCCTGTAAAAAGGCAAAAGCACCGTTTGGGCAGGGAATAGTTCCCCATCTTCCTGCTGCAATGCCTGGCTGTGGACAGGCTGGGGACAGGCAGTGGCAGCTCCAGCCGCGCCGGCAGGAGGAGGGAGCGCGCATCCCCCCATCCATCCCTACCCCCCTTCGGCAGCGCGGGGCCGGCATTCCCTGCCATTGGCGGCGGGCCGGGAGAGAGCTGGGACGGATCCTCCCCTTCCTCTCCCTCCCAAGCATTTTTGAGAGGGTTTTCCCAACTTTCCAGAAGTTTCTCCCCGGCCCCTTATATACCCCCTCCGCAGGACCGGGAGGTGCACAAGGAGCCGAGCAAAGCCGCGTCCCGACCCCACAGGTAAGAGGGGGGGACCCGGGGGACCCCGGGGTGGCGGGGGGGANTGGGGGATAGGGGTACAGACTGTCCCACGAGCTGGCTCTGGCTTTTTGAGGAAAGGTATTAAAAAAATTCCCCCAATCACCTCCAGTTTACAAGAGGTGGTCACAGTGAAGCTGCAGGAGAAGCTTTCAGAGAACAACGAAAAAGAAAAGGGGGATAAGGGAAGCTTTAGCTTGGTGTGAGTGAAATCCTGCAGCCCCTGCTCTGGCTCAGCCTGGGAGCCTCCAGGACCCTGGGCACCATCCCAGCACAGGAATGAGAGCTCTCCCTGCAGCCTCCTGCCACAGGACGGCCCAACCCGTCCTTCTGCTGCCTTAACCAAATGTCACATCCCTCTGGTGACAAGGAAATGGCCTTTTGCCTGCATTCCTCCGCCCTGCAGCTCTGTCGTGCTCCTGGGAGAAACACAGCCCTCGCAGGGGTGCACCTCCAAATCCCGCCAGGAGAGCGGGTCCCGGCGGCCCCAGGGAAGGCTGTGGAATGCCACGCTGGCACTGGGCGTCCCCTCACTGTGGGAACACAGGAGAGGAGGATGTTGCTGGCTGTGCATTCCCCACATTCCCTCCATTTTCACCCTGGGTTATGAATTCACCCATAATCGCTGCCGTAATCCAAGAATGGGCAAAATTTCTCGGTCTTGGGCTGTGTGACTCAGCATAGCCCGAATCTGTCACCCATCTCTGAAGTAATGAACCTTTTTTAAGCTGAGGATGAAGCGGTGCAGGCCACCCCCTGCTCACAAGAGAACTACTCTGTGTATCTGTTTTCTTTCAGAAAGAAAAAGGCAAACGTTGACCTCACTATGAAACAGTTTCAAGGTATCCTTAGAAATAAACGGGAAATAGAAAACCAGAAGGAAACCCCTCAGATTTCCAATGTTTGTCACCCTGGCTGCACTTTAAAAGAGCGTCGAGGGCACTTCTGAGCCTGTTGCACAAATCTTTGCTCTTGAGGCAGCCGGGATGGCTCTTCCCTTTAACAGAAGCCTTGCTCCCTTAAAGGATTGTAGGTTGTAATCGCCTCCCTCTCTGAGGCTACGTAATTCCCACTCTGGCAAAGGGTCCCTGGTGGAACTGCGCACTCTCTTTGCCTGGGGCTACGTGCTGCGTGTTTCCTTCCATATGTAATCCCAGCGGGCCCTTCGCTTCCTGCCTGGAATACTTTAACCCTGCAGCGGCCTCGCTGCAGCCTTTCCTTGCCTCCCCATGCAAGGGGCAGCCCCTGAGGCTGGGCAGGAGCAGGGTGGGAGGAGAGGACCACCAAGGAACAGAACTTCCCTGTAGTGACACAGCCTGTCGAGGAAAAACTCTCCCAAAAGCTGGCGGTGGAATTTAAGGCCTGAGGATCTGCCAGCAGGAAGGTTTGCTGAGTGAAGGCAGGAGGGAGGGAAGGTGTGGGGCCAGGTGGGATGAGATCCAAAGGGTTTCCAGGCACTTAGGACCGGTCAGTCTGCACACTTACCGGAGCTGAGGGCTCAGAGCCCTTGCTGGGGATGGGTTCACCTACGCTGGGATGAGATCCATCTACCCAAGGCATGAACTGAAGGCTCTGCTGGGGAAAATGAGGAAAATGAGCCTCCCCCACCTCCCTCTGCCCCGGTACCTCCCCGACAGGGCTGGACAGGCAAACCAAAGTCGAACAGAGCTGATCAGACAGTGCAGGATCTTCTCCAAGGGTGCCTCTGGCTTAGCTTGGTGGAAGCTCACGTGCTCCATCTAGTGCTAAGGAAACTGAGGGCTTCTCTGAGCACCCTGTGCCAGGGCCTCACCACCCTTACAGGGAACAATTTCTTCCCAATATCCAATCTAAACCTGTCTTCTTTCACTTTAAAGCCATTCCTCCTTGCCCTGTCGAGATCACATGAGAAATACCTGTTGCTTACATTCCCTGGCCCCTCCTCAAATCATTCACTGTACATTAACATTGGAATATAGGGAAACTGCTTAGGAAGGAAGCTTTCATTCCAAATGCACAGGCTCCGCTTGCCAGGGTGCAGCCTGCACTCCTGAGGATTAATTGTTGCTCAGGGTAGACTTGGGATGGCTGCACCCCAATGAAGCATTGGTGCAATGTCACTGTCACTGGAACGAGGAGAGGGTTTCTCTGGAAGAGCCTCTGGCATCTCTGGATGCTCCAGGAAGGGTTTGGATCATGCTGATGGTGAATTTTCTTGCCCAGCAGGTCCCAGGAGGCACCAGGTGCTACTGAAGCCATGTGGATTATCATGGGGCTGGCCCTTCTGGGCCTTGCTGCGGCCGTGCCCTCGGAGGACAGGAAGCTCAGTGACAAGGCCACCACGCTGGCCGAGCGCAGCACCACGCTGGCCTTCAACCTCTACCACGCCATGGCCAAAGACAAGGACATGGAGAACATCCTGCTGTCCCCCGTGGTCGTGGCCTCGTCCCTCGGGCTCGTGTCCCTCGGGGGCAAGGCCACGACGGCCTCGCAGGCCAAGGCGGTGCTGAGTGCGGACAAGCTGAACGATGACTACGTGCACAGCGGGCTGTCCGAGCTCCTCAGCGAGGTCAGCAACAGCACGGCCCGCAACGTCACCTGGAAGATCGGCAACCGCCTCTACGGCCCCGCCTCCATCACCTTCGCCGAGGACTTCGTGAAGAACAGCAAGAAGCACTACAACTACGAGCACTCCAAGATCAACTTCCGAGACAAGAGGAGCGCCCTCAAGTCCATCAACGAGTGGGCAGCCCAGACCACGGATGGGAAGCTCCCGGAGGTCACAAAAGATGTGGAGAAAACTGACGGGGCCCTCATTGTCAATGCCATGTTCTTCAAGCGTAAGTTGTACCTTCAGGTCTCCGCACGAGTGACCCAAAACGTCCCCTGAGCCAACACACAGAATCATGGAAAGGTTTGGGTTGGGAAGGGCCTTAAAGATCATCTAACAGCCGCAAGAAAGGTGGACAAATCCTAGGTCCACTGGAGGCGGCTCTTTGTCAGTGGCTGGGAACTGTGCAGGGAATTACTGCCCATTCCCTTTTCTTACAAGCTGTGTTCCTCTCTCTCCTATAGCTCACTGGGATGAGAAGTTCCATCACAAGATGGTGGACAACCGTGGCTTCATGGTGACCCGTTCCTACACCGTGGGAGTGCCCATGATGCACCGCACAGGTGAGTGGGAAACCTCCCCCCGTAGCCAAGACCAGCCAGAATTGTGATCGTTGCTCTCTGTTACCCACTTTTCCACCAGTTGCTTCCAAGATTGTTTTGCCTCATGAGAGGGAACAAAACAAGGGAGTGTTTGTCTTGCTGATTCAGTCTCTCTGTGAGCAGAGAGAATCCATGTTTACTATGGGGTGCTTGGCTGTCGGGAACAAATCCTGGCTCATCACACCAATGGGAGCCACAGCCAACTCCAGTAATGCTGGGCCATTTCCCAAAAGGGTGTCAGGACTCACTTCTCCTCCTCGTCAGGGAAAGTCCAGGCTGAATTCACTTTGCCTCTGCTCCACATCTCACTGTTTCCTGCTTCTGGTTTCAAGGTCTCTACAACTACTACGACGACGAGGCAGAGAAGCTCCAGGTGGTAGAGATGCCACTGGCTCACAAGCTCTCCAGCATGATCTTCATCATGCCAAACCACGTGGAGCCTCTGGAGAGGGTGGAGAAACTGCTGAACAAGGAGCAGCTCAAGACCTGGACTGGCAAGATGAAGAAGAGATCAGTGGCCATCTCGCTGCCAAAAGTCGTCCTGGAAGTCAGCCACGACCTTCAGGTAAAGGAGGTCCTTAAACAGTTGGGCCTTACAGTTCTTTGGGGTGGGAGGGAAGACAGTGGCATGGTGGGTTATCCATGCCTGCTGCCCATCTTCCCTCTTGCACTGTGTCATCTCTGGGAGGGTTGCTGACCTCTTGTCTCCCCCTAGAAACACTTGGGTGGTCTGGGCCTGACAGAAGCCATTGACAAGACCAAGGCTGACTTGTCCAAGATCTCCGGCAAGAAAGACCTTTACCTGTCCAACGTCTTCCACGCCGCGGCTCTGGAATGGGACACGGAAGGGAACCCCTATGACGCCGACATCTACGGCCGGGAGGAGATGAGGAACCCCAAGCTCTTCTATGCTGACCACCCCTTCATCTTCATGATCAAGGACACTAAAACCAACTCCATCCTCTTCATTGGCAGGCTCGTGAGGCCCAAAGGCGACAAGATGCGCGATGAGTTGTAGTTGGGTTTGTTTCGGTTGGGGTTTTTTTTCCCAGAGCTTTGGTTTGTGTGTGTTTTTAGGGGGGGATTTTGACAAATGGGAAACACTATTTTGTATCCTTCTCGAACCATGGGTGCTATTCAGACCAGGGTGCATTGTGAGGAGAAACCAGCGTACACTTTACCTCACCCCAAAATCCAGATTGCACAAACCCACCTCCAGAGAGGAGCAGGGGAGCCTGGCACCAGAGGGTCACTGGGAATCAGCTGAGGTGGCCAGGTTGCAGCCGAGCTCCTCCCTGCACTAGTTAAGCCTCCTGCTCAGTTCCTTGCTGCTCCACCAGCCCTGCCAAGGCGCCACCCTCCCATCCCAAATGCTTCCATCCCACCGCACGCTTAGTGCTGCCGCTTTTCTCCCGCTTGGGTGCCCCGCGGCACCGCTCCAGAGCTGTTCCCCGCTTCTCTCTTCTCTCTCCAGCGGTGTGTAACAGAGCTCCAAGGGCCAGTTGTGCAGTCCAGCCCCTGCAGGGCCCTGGAGCAGAGCAGAAGGCAGCACGGGAGAATGGAGATTGAATGTAGCTGTGCCCTTCTGTCCTGCCTGTCCCTGCGCTCTTCATTGGATGCTTCAACCACAAGAGCTTCTTAGGTAGAACATCAAAGCCAAGAGCAGCTTGGATCAACACTTTATGGAGAACTAAGGGGCTCTGGGGTGTCAGGGAGAGCCCAAAGCACAGCTTGGGCTTCTAGGAAGAGAAACCTGAGGTCCCTTCAACCTTCCACCCACCTTGAGATCACTGAGAGCCAATATCTGTAATTAAACAGGCAATTGTACCAGGCAGAGAACTCACTTCTCTTGGAAGTGCTCTCCATCAGTCTGTAGGGCTGGGAAAGACTCCGTTCCCACTGCCAGGGCCCTCCCAGTTTGGACCAGAGCTGGTTCTGATCAGCTCCCTGTGGAGCTGACCCAAGGCACTCCTGGCTGGCTTCTCAAAGGGAGGTGGGATCAGGTTCACCTCCACTTTCTTGCTTAATTAAACACAAAGCTTTAAAGCTGCCATTACCTGACTTCCTAATTATGCTGTGCTGAAGCTCCATGGTACTTTAGCTCCCTGTCTGCTGACCTGGATAAAGGTACCCTGAAAAACAAAGGTATTTATAATTATATTTATGTCTGATAATTAGCAGGTTTCACAGCCTGATCCAGGCTATTCCTAACTTCTCTTCAAGGGATATCATCAGGTCAGTACTATTCAAAAAAGGAGTTGATGTTATCCCCAGGAGCATTGCAGCCCTTGCCATGCACTGAGAGACACCAAAGGGCAAATACTGAGATTATTGAAATGAGGAAAATCTGTGCATCCCAATGGAATTGCCAGTTCTCTGAAACCAGCATGGAGCAACTACATGGCTTTGCTTTATCTCCCCGCCAATTTTCCCTGCTGACATAGAAGCCCAATACTGCATATTCCCAGGTGCTGGGAGGCAGGAGGCAATGCCAGGGATGTCCCCAAATGTGGGACACTTCCTGGTGATTCAGCGCACTGAACCGACATGCAGAACCTTCTGGAGGCTGGGCTGGGGGGTGAAAGGGGTGGGCAAGGCAAGAACACACTGTGGGATATTGTGAATAATTTGCATCATGTGGATGCAGGTGTCTGATGGCTTTTATTGTCTGTTCTTGTACCACACAGTGACAGTTGTGTAATTTTGCAATAAAACTTTTTCAATGAATCCCTGGCAGCTGGAATCCCTTGTAGAATAAAATAAACTTAGGGAGGTTCTTTGCTATCCTTAAATCCAAGACACCCTAATGTGGCAATTATGGACAAAAATTACACTTAATACACAGCAACAGATGAATTCCCATGGCACGTCAGTCATGAGAAAGGAACGCTCTTAGCAGCTTTTCCCTTCATTGCTTTCTCCTGAAACTGCAAATATCCAACGCCTTTCATGCTCCACAGGTAAAGGACCAACTGCCCTGTCCTGCTGGGCCATTTAGCAGAATAAAAAGTGAGCTGACAACCACAGGGACCAGCCTTCCTGACCCTCCAAGCCAAAGTTCCTCCAGCTGGCATCCACTCTAGGGAAACAGAGGAGGAAGTAACTGCAGGCTAAAGATGCCTTCCCCAGGTGGAAAATCCAGCAGCGGCAGACCCTGCTAATCCATGTTCTCCCACTGCTGGAAAGGGACGAACCTTCTGCCACTCACTCACAGGCAAAACTAAAGGCACAGACATGTTCCCTTTTCCTGTGCCTGGGCTGGGCAGGCACACACATCCCTGTGGAGCTTCTCCCAGACTGGAAAAGCACCACGTGCTTCCTCATTTTCACTAAATGGGACTTAAGTGAAGCCACCTCTGGCACCCACCACAGCAGCAACACATCAACCTGGAATAGCAATATTAAAACTAAGTTTAAAGCTTTCCAGAGTTCCAGAGTTCATCCCACCCTCAGCTCATCTTCCAGGGTTTTTGTCCAAGGGAAGCACCCAAAAGACACAGGGAACTGAATGAGCTCTCTCCTTTTTTGGAGCTTCTTCAAACAGCTCAGAGTGGTGTTAACTCCATGTGGAAAAGGTGTTCAGTTCAATCCTGTTGCCACAGCTTCTCTGGGCGCCCTAAAGCCAGGGCCCCTCCACCCTCACAGGGAACAATTCCTTCCCAATATCCCTCCCTACCCTGCCCTATGGTGGGAAGGAATTCCTTTCAGGGAAGGAATTCCTTTCTGGCAGGAAGGAATGGAATGGAAGCCATTCTCCTTGTCCTGTCCCTCCAGGCCCTTGTCTCAAGTCCCTCTGCAGCTCTCCTGGAGCCCCTTTAGGCTCTAGAAGGGGCTCTGACGTCTCCCTGGAGCTTTCTCCCCACTACTCTTTTCTTGATTCTACCAGTGATCGGCACTGTAAGATTAACAGGGTTGGAGAGCTTTTAACCAGGAAGAAGTGGAACAATCTCCAGGAAATCCAGCCCTCCCTGGGAGGCAGCTGGAGAGATTTCTAACCATCACCATCTACCACGTGGGAATGTTTAACAATTTACAGACAACATGAAGAACTGGGTGTGACTCTTACTGCTTCAGATCTCCCCACTTTCACACATTTCCTGCTCCTGTGATCTGACAGAGCTGCTTTGTCAACTTTTATATTTTGAGATTATTTCCAAATTCAAATTTATATTAAAAAAATTAATGTTGCCATTAGTCTAATATTTATATCAACTATTTAAATCTTTGCACTGAATGATGCACACGGAAACCTGAAATCACTCACTGACACCCTAAGAAGGCACCTCTTGTTTCTGAAACGCGGCCAGCTTCCCAGGTGTGCCAGAGAAGCTGGGAACAGCAAGGCCAAGGCTCCTTAGACAGACCAGTTTGAAATTCCAGTTCCTAAGTTGCCAGCCTTGTTCCTGCAGAGAAACCTCCTCAGAATGGAAATGTGGATGTGAAAGCTATTCCTAAACAACAAAGTTTGTGTGCAACAAACAGGCTTTGAACTCCTCAAAATCTGAGCCTCTTGATCCTGCCTGCACATACATCGTCTCCTATGATGTGCCTGTCTCAACTCATTCCTGCACTAGACTTCCACCAGAAATTCCCACCTCACAGCTTAGGACACAAGGTTTGAAATCCTGAGTGTCACTTTTGGTCTCACCGCACAAATCCACACCTAAGGCTACCTGACCCTAACAGGAGCGATATTGGCCTGGATACTGCCAAAAAGCTCCCCCTTCTGGAAACTTTGGATAAGGGACCGGGATGTAGGGAATAGCCACCAGTACTCCATGGAGTGTGTTACTCATGACCCTCTAAACAGGAGATTGCTGCTCCAGCTCTACACAGGTATCAGTGCTTTATCCCCACTTTGTTTGGATCAGGATCTGGTCAAGTTCACTCCAGAAGGGGAACAGAGCAACAGAATTCCTTCCATACCAAAGGTGGGAGCAAGGTCTTCCTGGAGTACATCTTGAGAAAATAAGAAAAAAAAAGAAAAAAAAAAAGAAAAGAAAAAAAAAAGAAAAAGCACCTTCACAAACACTGTCTTTTGTGATTTTATTAAGAGATGTTTTCAGGACAGACAAGCTTCCGGTTGCAGATGTTACAAACCCTACAACAAGAAATAAAACACTCAGTGAGCTGGGGACAAACTCTTTTCCATAACCATTCTCCTACCCCAGACAAAGAACAAACCAAGCTTTCCAATTAAACTGCATCTCCCACTTCCTGCTTTTTGGCCAATGATCCCTCTTTTTCCCACTGAGGCAGATCTTGCCAATCAGATTCCGTGGTAAGACTTCAAACTGTGATTACTTCCTTACAAAAGCAGCCTACAAACTGTTCTCAAGTAGCTTCTAAGACTATCCCAAACTGGATCTTGGAGCAGGATAGGAGGGATATATGAGGAATATGTTCCCTGTGCTGCTAGCTGCACACTGGTAGCAGCTGGTACAACACCAACACATCCAGGGCACCCAGCCCAAGTCACTACAACTGTAATAATCCAAGGTCCCCAACACAACGTGGAACAGGGCATGTGGACAGGGATACTCCCTTTCAGATCCATCATCTCATCTCCAGATGAGTGTTCTGAGCTGCTTTGTCACATGCCTTGAACCCTGTCCCCTTCATCAACACCCAAACCCAACCCTGGTCACTGTGCTGAGTACAAGGCAGCAGCTTGTCTTCCCAAAATCCCAGCTTCCAGTGTTTTTGGTGGCCAGACACCTTTTCCACATGGAAAAGGCACACCCCCCTCCCACTGCTCCCAGGCACTTACCCCTCAGGCAGTGGGCACTGGCTGAGGCATGGCTGGCTGTTCTGGTTTGCCACCTTTCTGCTCTGAAATAGGGGTGGTGGGCAAAATCTCTTCTTTGGGTTCCACGATGCTGACGTGGTCTGGCAGAGGCTTTTTGGGGCCAATCTTTCCACTGGGGTCCCAAGGCAACATAATCTTTACTTTGATTCCCAGTACTCCTGCAGAATGACAGGACAAGGGGAACACAAAATAGATCGAGCACATGTTCATAGGTATGAGCACCAAGGTTACCAAATATCTCTCTGCACAATAAAGATCTGCTGACAACACTGTAACACAGACATGCTACAGGTTAAAAACCTTATTATTGTGAATTTACATCAGTGTTGTAAATTCAGGCAATTTGAAGTTGGATATCCAAAATTTTCCAACTCACTGCCTTTGCTGACTGCAGTTCTACCCTCAACTCACTGTAAGCCTGGTTTTAAACTCTGTCCTCTTCCTCAGCTCATTCTTCTAGGAAATTCCACTGGTTTTTTGCATCCCTTCTCAGACAAATGCCTCTAAATCATCCAATGAGCAGGACATCCTGGCCAAGGCAGCCTTAGCACAGCACCACAGAACGTGGCACAGAGCAGGCTGCAATGACACGAGGACGTCCCTTCTGACTCGTCATCGTATCATCACCGAAGGGAAGGTGGAGAACGGCTCTGGCTGTGCTGGTATCCCTACACCAGGCGTTCTGCAATTAAATAACCTAAAGCCAGTTAAGATGCACAAGTCATTTGTGCTTTACCAGGAGGGAGAACAAGTGGAAGCAGGCTTAGCTGAGAAGACTCTCTTACACTTGTAGCACCCCTGTTCTCTCTGCCCATTCTGAGGAGCCAGGAAAACCAGAATCCCAACTGCCAAGGGCTCTTAAACCCAGGCAACAGGCACTTCATCTGGAAGTTATCACCAGCCTCAGAGGCCCCAAGTGAGAGTCCCCGGAAAATCTACAGCCACATTTCCAACTGGAAACATTCAAACCTCATCAGCAGAGAAGTGGCTGACCTGGTATGACCACACTGGCTGCTGAAGGCCCCTTGGCTTCCCATTCCCAAATGCACTTCTACCTTAGATGTAACGTTCAAATCCCACAGTGAGAGTTTAGTTGCAAAAGCCCAAGAAAACAGGATTTTCAGAGTCTGAACCATCCACAGCAGCACAACTGAACTATGCTGTGAGATCCAAGCGAGTTCCACCCCACAGGTGCCAATGGGAAACCTCCAACCTGCAGGCACAGGATGCCAGGAGCTGAGATTTTTCGTCTCTGAAGTTCTAGAGAAGGAACCCAACAGAGCTGCACAGGGATCTGCATGCCAGGCACTCACCCTGCCGCAGTAGGACGTGACGCACGGCTGTGTCCACGTAGTAATTCACTGGGTCCCCACTGTGGATCATCAAGCCATCCACAAACTTCATGGATTTGGCCCGCTGACCTCGGAGTTTGCCGGACACAACGACCTCACAGCCCTTGGCGCCGCTCTCCATGATGAAGCGGAGGACACCGTAGCAGGCTCTGCAGGGAGAGGACAGCCAAGCCATGAGCCCACTCTGCCAGACCCACAGGGCTCCCTGGAGGAATTTTACCACAGTTCCGATCTCAGTTTCATGTGTCAGGAGTGCAGCTCCCATCCCTTCTCAGACAAATGCCTCTAGATCATTCACTGGTGACAGGAGGCTGCTGCTGAAGGACCTCACGCAGCACCACAGAACGTGACACTGCGAAGGCACCGCCACCAGAGCCACCCGCTTCTGACTCGTCATCGTCTCATCACCGAGGGGATGTGAGAGCAGGGCCTCTGCCACCTGAGCCACAACCCAGCCACAAGGCCTGAAATGGTGTTTGCTTCACTCCTCCACCCATTTATCCCCAAAGGAACACATGCAGCTTTATGCCAGCCAGATAACCTGCAATCAGACCTACTCTAACGCTCCAGAAGTAACTGTACTGAACTAAAGTTTCAGTGCAGCATTATGAGGTTAATTCTTCAAACTGAGGAGGAGCTGGCAAGGTGTTTTTTGGGAATGGTATTGGAAACCCACACTTGCCCCACATGCAGGCTGCTGTACTCACCTGCGCACAGCCAGCCCTCCCAGGAGCTTGTAGCGCAGGGACTCGGCCTGGGCGATGGCACACAGACCCCTCGTGGCCACCTTCTCGGCGTAGAGCTGCGCAGGACAGAGGCACACTCACAACGGGGCTCTTTTCCAAGTCAGTCACAGAATCACAGCATGCTTTGGCTTGGAGGGATCATCCAGTTCCACCCCTGCCATGGGCAGGGACACCTTCCACTATCCCAGGGTGCTCCAAGCCCCATCCAACTTGGCCTTGGACAGTTCCAGGTATGGGGCAGCCACAGCTTCTCTGGGCTGCCTGTGGAAGTTCCTCACCACCCTCACAGTAAATTTAACTTTTACTTCAGCAGAACACAGGAGCTTCATTCTACTCTACCCCCTGCATTGAGTCCAGTTAATCCTTCCACATTTAGAGGGAACAGCTTTATCCTACACTCCCTTCCCTGTATAATGTGATCCAGCAGCACTGGCGAAGCTGGAATGCATGAGCACCACCCCGGATCACACATTCTTCCTCCCTCCCAAATTTGTTTTAGAGCAAGGAACTAGTAAGAGCAGCAGATTTCATGGAACAGAACCACAGAATCCTTCGGCTTGCATGGACCCTTTATATGACACCTAGTCCAACCTTCCCCTGGGCGAACACCCCAAACATTAAGGATCAAAAGTTACTGGTGTGTCACTTTACTCTGTGTTTCTCAAAGATCGTTCTGCACCAGAACAGTTTCTTCGTAGTTTATTTTGTATTTCAGTGCAAGAGTATTTTTGAGGCCAAGTAACACATGGCCCAAGTTATCCTGGAACCACCTTTCAGCTGACCCCATCCTGCCATCACAAATCCAACTGCACCACCCAGTTCCTGAGGCAGTTTTACCTCCACGCTTCCCTCGGGGAATCCAAACCTCTTCTGCACCACAGCCGTCAGCTCCCGGATCCGGCGCCCCTTCTCTCCCAGGACGTTCTGAGTTCTGGGGAAAAATAAATATGGGACAACTGAGAAAAGTGTCCCCAGGTGTGAGACTGGAGCCATCCCGAAACACTTCCAGAGCACCTCAGTGCAGGAAGGCTGAGTTACCTGGTGGCAAGGATGATAATCTCAGTCCTGGTCGGAGTGACCCGGACTTCCACTCCGGAGTATCCATCCTCAGCCAGTTCTCGAGTCAGGAACTCATTCAGCTCAGCTTTGAAGATGCCATCAGCGACAAACTAAAAGACAAACAGACAAAGTCAAGCTCTTGTGACATTTTGAATTTGGGTGCCATTCACCCAAATTCATCCTGCAGCCTGACAGTCTCTCCTGACAACTTCCTCCTCGTCTGAGAGGAATTACAGAGTATTCTCAGTTGGAAGAGACTCACATGAATCACCAAGTCCAACTTTTAAGCGAACAGCACAGGGACTGAACCCTCAACCCTGACTTTATTAGCACCGTGCTCTGCCCCACTGAGCCAACCTCGGGATGCAGCACTGGGGAAAAACTGAATCCCTTCCCTGAAGTTCCCAGGAATAATTCAGTCCTAGCAGGAGCCTACACCAACCACTGCCTGACCCGCAGCTGGCCCCAGCCACCGTTCACGCTGGGATCACAGCTCTCTGCTGCAATTCGGGACTAATTTAAGGGAAGTACTCAGCGAGGTCACATCCCTTTCCCAGCCCCACAGGGAGCTGCTGCTGGAACTCCTGACAGCCCAAAACCTCCCTCCCTCCCTCCCTCCCTCCCTCCCCAGGACAAGCAGCACCCCGCGCCCTCGCGGCGCACAGAGCGGAAAAGTCACCAACCGCAAACTGTTCCCGCTGGAAAGCAAAGGGCAAACCCCGCAAATCCCGGCTCCCAGCGCCGCTCC
>VZTF01002316.1:999553-1045496 GCA_013397755.1 Cnemophilus loriae
CGCTTGGGGTGCCGAGCGGGGCCCGATGGGAGATGTAGTCTTTGCCACGCCGCCATGTTGGGGTGGGCCGAGCCATGTGTACGCCCCAAACCAGCGTTAAATGGGCTCTAAACCCCGTGGAAACGGACACGAGAGTCAGCAGTGTATGTAATAAAACAGATAAATGATAATCCGCCCCGGGCTTATACCTGGAGACCTGCTCTGCCCAGTCATTGCTGTCAAAGGATGCTCTGCTGTTACCCAGGAATCACAGCATGACTTGGTTGGGAAGTGACCTTAAAGCTCATCCTGTTCCATCCCCATGGGCAGGGACACCTTCCACTGTCCCAGGCTGCTCCAAGCCCCATCCAACCTGGCCTTGGAAACTTCCAGGATGGGGCAGCCACAGCTGCTCTGGGCAACCTGTGCCAGGGCCTCCCCACCCTCCCAGGAAACAATTCCTTCTCAATATCCCATCTATCCCTGCCCTCTGGCAGTGGGAAGCCAATCCCCCTTGTCCTGTCAAAACACATTTTTTTAAATGGTTTAGGGATTGTAAGGGATTACAAAAATAATAACAATAATGGGTAGAGTTGATGCACGGCCCTCTAGGAAGCAGAGATTTAAACTGCATTTCATCATGGATGTTATTACGGTTTGCAGTTTGACCTGATGATCTTAAGGGCCTTTTCCAACCTAAATGATTCTGTGAAAATGCCCACAGTGCTCCCGTGTCACTGACTGCAACCACAGCAGGAACACCAGCAGGACCAGTGAAGCACCTCCCACCCAGCACCCGGAGGATCCCGCCCTCCTCTTTTCCAGGGAAAAGCCTGGATTACCACTAGATGTCAGTGCAGACGGTTTCCAGGGTGGGAAAAGCCTCGTCCCCGGGGATTCATTTATCCAGAACGGGAGGGATGGCGGAGCATCCCCCGGTGCACTTGGCAGAGACAGGTGGCGGTGGCGGTGGGGAATTGTGTCCCCTCCTGTCACCTTTGTCTCGCTTCTGGTGTGCCCAGCCACCCTGCCCTTCCCTCAGCCAGCTCCCTCTGCTCTCCCTGAGCCTGTCCACGATTCTCTGTCCCATACAGAACATCAGACCAGAGAAATGTCCAGCAGCTGGGGATGTCTCCGTGCAGGGGTTTGAGCCCTATGAACCGGGGTCTCAAATAATTTTTCAGGAAAGACCCTCCCAAGCTGCACAAACCCCGCTCTGCTGGTTTCCAAAGTGGGATCACCATACTTTCCGACCAGAAAATATCTGCCCAAGATCATCTTTTTTTTAAGGCTGAGTTCACCCAGGAGGGGCTCACCCAATGTATTTCTAGATCATATAAAGACAGGGAAAGGCACAACACGAGCAAAAAGCCTGACCCTGGCACGTGTCCCCTTCTCCATGCCCTGTTAAGGACAAACTATGTGTCGTGTCAGCGTTTCAGGGTCAGCACTGAGGGCTGGAGCCGGGCACAAAGCAGGGGCCTGGGAGGTGTTTGGCACCAAGGGAATGTCCCCTGTCCCCCCAGACACGGCCTGGCTAAGCCAGTGGGCTCTGGGCTGTGGCTTTCACAGCCGGGGACATTTCAGTCCCTTCTCCAAATAGCAACCTGGGATTCCTCCCCCGGCATCAGCCATCCCTGGCTGCAGCCCAAGCCAGCCCTGGGTGATGCTCCCAGGTGCTGGGAATGGATTCTGGGCTAGCTGGAGATGTCCCTGCTCACTGCAGGAGGGTTGGATTAGATTACATTTAAAAGTCCCTTCCAACCCGAGCCATTCCGTGGTTCTGCGAATTCGTCTCTGCTCCATCCCTGCTGAAATGGAGGCTGGCAACATCCCAAAAAAGCAGTGACATGCCTGCACCCCTCTCCGCAGAGAGCTCAGCTGTGGTCCAGCAGGTCCCAGTGGCTTCCCAGTCCCAGCAGTGGCTTGGATCTGCAGCGGGCCTGGGTTTATCCATAAACCCTCAGGTTTCTGGGTCCCCACTGGGGGACTGCACCCCTGCTGTTCCCTATTTCACACTTTTTTGTGGAGCCTGCCGTGAGAGGGCAGGGGCTGCCTCGCCACAGGAACATGAGCTCCCTTTGTCCCCAAAGGACATCCAGGCGGATGAAAAAAACTTTGGGATTGCTGCAGCAAAAGGTCCCCAGAGCATCATTCCTGACCAACCTCGTGGCTCCCTCCCTCCTCCCCTGGGAGCACCAGGCAGTCCCCTGGGATAATGTGGGGTGTTCAGTAATGTGCCAGTGATGCCAGCTCTGCTGCAGAACCTGACCTCATTCCCCTGCCCAGGAGCTGGGATTACTCTCCATAGGCTGCCACACAGATGGAGCCACTGGCTCCAGCTCCAGCCATGACCCTCCCTGGCTCCGGGCTCATCCCACCTGCCCCCAGCTGGCACTAAACCCTGGGTTGCAGGGGAAGGATGTCACCCCCGGATGTGGCACTTGGCAGCAGCAGGAACCCCCCTGTGCCCGCGGGGAGGGCCCCTGGCAGGTGCCGGGGGTGGTGCCAGGTTTCCTCGCTGTGGGGGATGCCGGCTCGGAGCAGGTTTGGGAATCAGGAGCTGTCCTGCCTCCCCCAGCTCCATTCACTGCCCAGACAGCAACATGGTTTATGGCAGCTGAAGGCCATTGCACGGGCTCAATTAATCCAGTATCCCAGTGTTTTCTCCCCGGGAAGCTGGCTCATGTTCAGAGCAGACAGGAGGGGCTGGCAGCCTTTTACAGGGAAGGGGCCAGGACAGCCAGCAGCTTTCCCGGCTTGCAGGGATGCTGGATTTTGGGATACCCCCTGCTTTCTGTGGGCCATGACAAAAGGTGGTATTGGGAGCGAGTGTCCTGCCTGGGAAAGCCCCTGACTGCTATTGCTGCTCCCAAAATAACAGAGATCCTGTAGGCACCAGGGACTGTGCTGGCTCTGCAAAGGGAGGATCAGGGAACAGCCTTGGGGTCATCAAAAATACAAACTGGTACAGGCAGAAGCACAGGGTCTGCCCATTCCTGCTGTGGTCCCTCCAGCTCAGACACCTGCAGGATTTGGGGTGACATGCTGGGTTCCTGCTCACCACGCCCCATCACCTCTCTGGATATGCCTGAGGAATTCAGGAATCTCCCTTGCAGGAGCCTGTTCCTTCTGATTCCTCTCCGTGCAAACACAAGCCATGGTGCTCCCAGGGGGATTTGGACAGCCCCATCCCAACCTACATCCCACCACCTTTTAGTGCAGGAACCAGCGGCCTCGGACAGAAAACCTTCCAAGTCACCTTCCCTACAACCATCAGAGGCACTGCAGAGCTGATGAATTTCCCCAGGGAGCAGATGTGGAAAATGAAACCCAGGGTAGAGATGGACAAAGATGAGATAGTTTGCATTAAATGAATGGAGGCAGGTCCTGGAAGGTAATTCCAGCTGAGATAAGATGAATTGCAAGCACCAGTTGTAAAGCATTTGTAAACCCTGACTCAGACAGGAATTTTACTGCAGGAGATGCAGTATTAGAGTTTACTGCTGCAGTTGGAGCAGCTGCTACTGCCCAAGCTGTATTAACCTATCACTGAGTTACTCACCACTCCCTGGCCGTTCTGGAAAACTTCCTGAGGAATGTGTTCTGCCTTCCCACATGGAGCAGGGTGAGATGGAGGAACAGGGCTGGGAGGAGAGGGAGTCAGGGCCACATTTACAGGCCTTTTGTAAACATTTCACACCCAGGAGGATTTACTGGTTTTAGCTTGGCAAGAACACAGGGATAAAGTCCAGCAAACCTTCTGGAGGCAGGGGAAGGTGGTGGGATCCTGCAGGACAGGGATGGAAAAGGGCACCGTGTTTTCAGGCAGAGACAGCTCTCAGCTGCCCCAATCCCATCTCCATCCCTGCAGCTGGAAGAGTGGGATTGAAACTGGGGCAACACGAGCTCAGTGCCAAGCTAAGGACAAATAACTTCTCTGGAAAGGTGTGTGTGACCCTCCAGGAGAATTCACACCTCTGAGGACATGTTAAAGCTTGAAAACCAACCGCCAAAAGGGCAAAACAGAAGCTGTGCACTGGAAGTTCTCAGGATTTAATCCAGGAACTGCAGCACTCAGCAAGGTGTTAGTGAAGCACAGCGTCTGACCCAGTAGCCAACTCGATTGTAATCCCAGCCTGTTACCTGCAACACATCTGACAAACTGCCGGCGGTGTTTTAGTGGCTGTTCCCAAACAGCTCCATCACTCCGACACTTTCCTTTGGGCATCTGCCCCGCTAAACAAGATTTTGCTTCGCTGCCTGGATTCACTTAGAGGACTTCAAGCAGATTATTAAATAATTTATACTTCCTTTAAAAACAGGAAATGGAGTAAGGATGCTCGGTGTGCTGTTTAGCTGAGAATCATTGGGCTCATTACTATTTAATGAAGCGAGTGGCTGCTGGCAGAGGTCATTCCAGCAGCTCACACCCGGCCCCACGGCTCTGGGTGAGGGATGTAAATTGAAACTTTAACGAGCATTTCCAGGAGAGCAGTTTGCCCTGGCACTGTCACCCGAGACCCAGCAGCTTAAGCAAGTGATTCTTAATCAGTTTTCAAGCCCCAGGAAATAGGCTGAGGGCAGGAGGGGCCGTGTTGCCCCAGCACCACGTTTTGTGATGCTTTATAGGTGCACTGAGATAAGGAGGGTGACAAAGGCCATTCCCTGCTCTTCGTGGTGGAACTGCTGACATGACACACAAGGATGGGCCTGGAGGGACAGGACAAGGGGGAATGGCTTCCCACTGCCAGGGAAAACCATGGAGCCATCCATGTGGGAGGATGACACCCTCAAAACAGCTGAAGAGCACTGGAAGCAGTAAAGCTGCAAGGACTTGCTGAGGGTGCAGCAGGAGCCAGCAGGGCTCAGGTCTCGAATCCCAGACCCTCAGTCCCAGAGCTCCCAGGATTTCAGCTCCCTGTTTGGACAAGGGAAAGCAGAACTGCTTTGCCAAGCTGAGCCTGGGCACTGTGGCAGCAGGGAGGGAGCTGCTGGTCCAGGAGCAGCCTGGCAACACCCAGCTCCACGCTTTCCCTGCCTTCCCCTGCCTCCTCTCCGCCCCGGAGACACAGCCAGGGAGCAGCAGTGATAAACTGGCTGTTGGTCCGAGCACAAGGTTATTTTCTAGGACATTAAGCAGAACTCTCGGATGCCAGCTTGCAGGAGAGCCATGAAGAGCGACAAGACACCTGACCAGAATGCAAAAGCAGAGCTGCAAACTTAACACCTTTTTTTTTTCCCCTTATCTGTTAAAAATAGCTTTAGAGGGGGAGCTCAAAGCAGTGTGAGGGGCTGTTGGCTTTAGAAAATCGGCACTTTCAGCAGAAATATCCAGCGACCATCACCCAGAGATCTCTGATTTTTGGTATCTCAACCATTCACGTCTTAAATTAAACATTGGAGCTGCAATGCAGCCCAGTTGTTTCACAGGGGCTAATAAAAACCTGAAAATCTTTACCCAGCCTGCTTTTCTGCAGGAATAATACCACTAACATCCCAGAATTATCTCCATCTCCGTCTGGCTAGGACTCCAAATCAATAAATTGTCTCCTCACCCTCAGATTAGCTCGGTCAGGTAATTTTGAAAGCAGCAGCAGCAGTTCCCCACTGTTAGGCAGAGCAGCTCTGCCAGCTGAATTAACACGAGATCCCTCATTATCCCAGAGCAATCCCACTCCAGCAGTGTCCTTGGGGAATAATTTACACCGACCTCAACAATACTTTGTGGCAGTCTGGGAATCAGGAGTGCTGTATTTATTATTACCCATATTTATTGAATTTAATATTTGATTAATATTTGGAATTAAATTTCTGTTTGGAAAAAAGAAAAAAACAAAAAAAATAAAAACCCCGCCTGTTTCTCTGGCAAAAAAAACCCCAAACCCACCCTTTTTAGAAAAACATTACATTTTGGTTTTCCCTCCTGCCACTTTCGTTCCTGGCTCAGCCTCAGCTCTGATGTCCCAAGCACCTTTCAGATCCTTTCACAGAGATTTCTGGGAAGTCCAAGCACTCACTGCTTCCCCCTGTCTCTCTCTGCCCAAAGGAGCTTCCCTCTGCAGGGTCCTTCTCTCCTGGCATCCTGTCACTGGGTTTGTCATCTCCCACTGTCACTGATGTTCTCAGAACCACACCAGTCCTTTGGCCACCGTCCCTTCTCTTGCTGCCACTCCCCTTCCTCCTTTTTAAGGAGCAGCAATAATTTCTGCCATCAAATTCCCAAGGAAAATGCCAATTCTCTTTTAAACCCCACAGCAAAACCTGCAGCAGGAAACCCTGGGAGCATGAACAGTGTGATGGATTAGAGCTGCTCCCTCCTCAGAAACCAAGATCTGCTTCTGAAAGAAGATGTGGGATTAATACCGGAATATCCATTTTTTTTAACCCCATAAACCTTATTTTTAAACCATCAGTTTCTCATGTCTCTTCATGCAAGTTTACTCCAGCAGTTCCTGGGTTGTTGCTGTTTCCCAGACAGTGCCCTCCCTCCATCCCTTCCCTATGCTAAGCAAGGAGGCCCCAGTCTTAGAGAAATTAATTAGTGCAGTAATTTGCCCGGGACACAGAGGAGAAGCCGAATTTGTCCCACTCTGCAGGATTCAGCTGAATAAAAAAGACAAATAGCTGTGCTGTGGGATTTTAAAAAGCTGCTGTCAGCATTCCCAATGCAACCAGACCTGGAAATTCATTCATCTTTCACTAAACAATGGAAAAAGGAGAAGCAATTACAGTAGACAAAACTAATTACAGCAGAGCTGAAGCACAGCTCACAGCACTCACACTTCAATCTGCATTCAAAAAGAAAAATCCAACCCCAAAACCACTCCATCAAAAAAAGTTGAAAATCTGGGAGTGCAATAAAAGAAATTTTAAAATAGAAGGAGCACTTCAGCATGGCACAGACTGGTTTTTGTGAAGAGAAACCTTCAGGTGATGCTGGCAGTGCTCGACAAACAGGACACAGGGACTTGTCCAGGGCTGATGCTGGAGCAGGGGAAAGAAATGAGCTCCCAGCTCCTCCTCAGCAGGGCCCATTCCATGTTCACCTCACATCCAGGTGAGTTTTGGGTGGGATGTTTTTAGCTGCCACAAGAACTGGAGCACGGTGTTAATAATGCCAAGGTCTGGGGTTAGATCCCCGAGAGCTGGACTCCATGGGCCTTGTGGGTCCCTCCCAACTCAGAATATCCTGGGATCTTCACGAAGCTCAACTTGCACGCCCATGGCTGAACAGCTTCTCCTTCCACTGTGAAGACAAAGCACTCCAAAGGCGAGTTCATCCCTGTTTCCTGATCCTCACAGCCAGCCCTGCCTGACTCAGAATGCTCCAGGGATATTCACATCTCTGGGTGAAATGATATAAGAGAATCCAAAGCCTTCTGTAAAGCCCATTTGATCCCTGGCCACGGTCCAGGCTGGCAAGGGGCAGTGACAGGTTCTGTGAGAGGCAATTCCTGATCCCCAGAGCTGGATGTCCCACAGGCCTGGCTCCTGTTCCCTTTGGATACCAGCTGTGAAATCCAGCAGAGAGCAAAAGGGAATTTTAAACCAAGTGGCGTAAAAAGCACTGCTTAACACACTCAAGACAGGCTGGAAAATGGATTGCAGGGAGAAAACCTGAAGTGGGAAGAGCAGGAGGAATGGGATTGGGCTGCGGATGGATGTGGCAGACACCACCTGAGGCCTCATTCCCTGGGGATGTGGGCCGGACTCGAGATTTAAAAGCCTCCACAAGCCATTTCCAACACACAAAGCTGTCACTGACTACAGCACGTGTTTTACTCCAAAGGATTTCTGGGAACAGGCACAAGGCCACGGCAGAATGTTTGTTTTTTCCATGGATCCTTAAGGAGGTACAGTCTGAAGCTTCGATCCTGGAACCCATTCCTGAGTCTCCATGGCCACTGCACAGTGCCCAGCCCAACACTGCCCAGCACAGAGGTTCTCCCTGTCAGAGAATCATTCAGGAAAAATCCTTTCAGATCATGGAGTCCAATAATTCGCCCAGCACTGCCAGGGCCACCACTAACCCATGTCCCCAAGAGCCACATCCACAGGGCTTTAAATCCCTCCAGGGATGGGGACTCACCACTGCCCTGAGCAACCTGTGCCAATGCCTGATCACCCTCTCAGTGAAAAATTTTTCCCTAATATCCATCCTAAACCTCCCCTGGCACAACTTGAGGCCGTCTCCTCTTGTCCTCTGATTCTATTCTAGGATTCTCTACATTTTCAGCCTGGAGAGGAGAAGGCTGGAGGGGAACTCTTCGATGTGCAGCAATATTGGAAGGGAGGGTGCCAAGAGGACGGGGCCAGGCTCTGCCTAGCAGTGCCAGGATCTGAGGAGATGCACTGCTACCTGTCAGACTCACTCTCCCCCTCCTCTCTGTGCTGCTCCACCAACCAGAGGGATTTCCCACCTCTCCACTCCAGTATCACTGCAGTGCTTTCTTTCATTTTCTGGCTGAAATGACCTGCAATGCAGAGGCTCACTTGCTGCACTGATCCTGCTGCCAGATCTGTAATCCTCAATCCCCCTGGGGAATGCCTGGAGTAGGAAACCACTTGGCATGGCAAGCACGTCAGCATATTCCTGGCTGCATTTTTTATTGTCTCTTTGCTGCATCCCTGACTTCAGTTAAGTTTTCTTACCTTTCATCCCTCACTTGCTCCAGCCTCCCCCAGTGCCTTGAACTGAGGTCTCAATATCCCTGAGCTCCCTGCTCTTGGAGACACCTGTCCAGGTGTAGGGGGACAACACATATACTCCCATCCATCCCAAGATTTTCATGCAGGGCAACAGATCTGCAAATGGAAAAAACGTGGGGAGACAAAGCTCTCCCCATGGCAGAGGCATCCCCTCCTTCCTGGGAGGCTCCAAACGCTGATTGAGGTAGATTCCCCGCTAATCCTACCCCTGCTGTGCTGGGATTTACAAGTTATTAATTATAGGGACCTTGCTGGAAAAGCAGTGCAAGCTGCAGAGCAGCCAGGCTTCCAAGAAGCAGAAGATGCTTTATTTAGAGAAGATGCTGCACTTTTTGTTTTCTTTTTTAATTACTACCAGCAGCGAGAGATATCTGTGCTCTGTGGGAAAGAGAACTTGCCCACTTGCTTTGGTTCCTTTTTATATTTCCATAAAACAAACAAAAAGAAACCCTGGCCCAATTTGTAGTAAACATCACTTCATTTACCCCCATCTCTGCTGCCCAAGATGAGTCCTATTACCCTATTTGAAAGTCACTGAATCCCAGACTGGTTTGGGATGGACGGGATTTTAGATCACCTCATTCCACCCCCCGCCACAGGCAGGGACACCTTCCACTATCCCAGGCTGCTCCAAGTCCTGTCCAACCTGGCCTTGGACACTGCCAGGGATCCAGGGGCAGCCACAGCTTCTCTGGGCACCCTGTGCCAGGGCCTCCCCACCCTCACAGGGAGGAAATTCTTCCTAATACGCAACCTACATCTACATTCTTTCAGTTTAAAGCCGAAATCTGGGAACCAAAGCAATCACAGGAAACCCCAGTTCTAACAGATCCTGCTGCCGACGTCCAGGGACCCACATTTCACCCTCTGCACTGGGAAAGCTCCCCAGATTCCTTCTCTCAACTATCCCAAGCAGGAAATAAAACCCTGGAGCCTTTGTGGTTGCTTAGCACCTCTTTCTGCCTCTAAGTGGTCGCTGTGTGCTGCTCAAATCGTGCCCATCTCTCACTTTGCAGGAAGGCACTTCAGGGAGAAGAGGTTTTCATGGAAATCAGTTTATGGCAAGAATGATGGGATCACAGCACAGCTGCTGCTGGCTCTATTCTGGGAAAGAGAAAAAGTAGAGGCGTGAAGGGACTCTGGTAAAAATGGAAGAAAGGAAAAGTCGCTCTGCTGGTGGATTTTAGGATTAAGATCATTTTTAAGTCATACTGGAGGTGAAAAGGATCCCAAGCAACAAGCAGGAAGTGAAAAGAAAAGGACAAAACTGTTGAAGCAGCAAGGCAGGACAATAATTTTTAGAGGAGCACCATGAATCCATATAAAAAGCAGGAAACATGGGATTTCTCAAAGGAAGAGGCTGCAGGAGCTCAGGGGAAAAAGTGAAGGCCTGTGCAGCAGCTCTGTGGGAAGAGTGGAACTGAAAAAAGATCCAACCCAGCCCCACAGCAAAGCCCTGTGTTCCATGAGGGAAAAAGTCTCCAAAAACAGGGAGAACATGGAAATTATGGATAATTTGGCACCTACCACCTGCAGGAAACTGGGATTAGCCCAGCAAGGAGGTGGTCACCGGCGGGCAGCTTCCGAGTGCAGTGAGAAAATCCAACATGGAAACGCAGCCCACAGAGGGATCCCAAAGCTGGAGAGGCTTGGGATGCACTGGGAATACTCCAGGCACAATTAGGCAAATCAAGCCTGTTAAAGACAATCACTCTGAAGGGTTGTTATCAATCACTCCCCTCGCTTTTTTTAGGCAATTATCCTAATTGCATCAAGGCTATTAAGCAATTATTTTGATAACTGGAGCTTTGTTGCTGGCTCTTCGTTTTTGGCAACGTTTTTCTCCTTGTATAAATGCCCCCTCTAAAAGATGTTTAAAGCTGCCTTTAAGGATGTACTTTTCCCGAAGCACAAGATTCAAATTTCCGTGCGGAAGCACAAAATCCTTCTCAAGAAAATGCTGATTTTTATCCCTGGGTTTTCCCTCAATCCCCCACCCCCCCCACATCTCCCAGGGCACCAGGGATTTAGTTCCACTTTTTTATTATTCAACTTTTTATACATAATAAATACAAACTTTTTACAGCCAATATAAAGAAAGCATTTGCACTGATGCTTTCAGGGTGTACTGAGCTGTACACGATGCGACGGCCGATACATGCCCTGTATGAAGAAATCAAAGTTAAAAAGGAGGCATCTTTTTACAACTTTTCTTCCTTTTTTTTCTTTTTTTTTTTTTTGCTTTTTTTTCACTTTTGTTTTTTAAATAAAATTAGCAGCTCTTACAGAAAATATTTTAAAATACAACTAAAGAGACTTTTAAATAAAAATTTTCTGGATTTTTGAAAGTCCGGGTGTGAAGGACACAGAAAAACTGGCCAAAGGAATTGAACATGAACATTATGGCAAAAACTTGGTTTTCTTCTGCGTTGTGAAGATCTCAAAATATTTGCAAACAGTTAAATCTTTTTTTTTTTAAAAAAACTTTTCTTTTTAAACTTAAGAATAAGTTTGATAAACACATAAAAAGACCTCAAACAGATCAACAGGACAAGAGGTGCAAAAGAAGGAATAATATGGAAAAGACTTCATTGGACAGTCACTGATTCCATAACTGATCCATGAATTGTTGTCCTCAGACAGCCCCACTCTTGGTTAAGGATCCCACTGGGAAAGGAGACTGGCAAGCACTGGATGTCTTAGAAACCCAGCCTGGGTTGGGATTTACAAGTATGTGCAAAGTTTATGATAAAATCTTGTTAGATGAGTCATTGGGTTTTTGTTGTAAATGCAGCCTCAAAAAATAGCCCTTGTTAGTAAACTAAAGGTAGAAAACTTACTGGCTTTGAAAAAAAACCATGAAGACACAAGAGAACCCAGAAACAGCTCCAAACCCAATCTCGGGATGCCTTTGATGACCGAAGTTTTCATCTGATGGAGAATGCTGACAATATTTTAGTCAGTACCCAAAGAAAAACCTGTTTTCATCCAGTTTTTCCCTCTCCTCCAACTATTCTGCTCCACGTTCAACCTCAGAATATTCTTTGCCCTTTTATCTTAAAAAACCAAAAGCCAAGCTCCCTTTTCAGAGCTCTCTGAGGGAAATGTGAAACTCTTTTCCTCTCAGTTTCTTTCCTGAGAGGAATTGGGCACATCTCGGGCACGAAGGTGCTGTGAAGGCAGAACCCGGAGCTGCTCCTGGCTCCCTGGCTTTGGCTGGTTAATGGGATTGGGGTGGGAAAAGGCTACAGGACCATCCAATGCATCAACTAAATGCATGTACATACTCTAAATGGAACTGCTAACTCTAGAACTCAGGTGGTTTGATGACAAAGATACACTGCTAACGTTGGATAATAAAGTACACGGCAATAACTGGGGTAAGAGTGACCCAAAATGCCTTAAAAAAATAAAACAAACCCAACAAAAAAACCAAAATCCCCAAAATCTGCTAGGAAAAAAAAAAAAAGAAAAAGCAGCTCAATTTCCAGATCTAGACAAAATCTCGCTTTTTTGCTTTTCTACCCGTTGGTTTCTGCTGTGGAAGAAGATGTTGCTGCTGGTTCAGCACCTCCGTGTTAGATCCTCTATGAGTAAATGCACTGAGTAAACACAAAAATCCAAAGGCAGAATGTTCAGCTGTGAATCACTGACGAGGGGAGCACCCATGGAACGAACACTTTCGCTTCTCCAGGAGATCATTTTCCTGTCTCTTCCTTTCTGCAGGGGGATTCAAGAGGAGCCAGCCTCTCCTTTAGACTTCTTTTTCCGTTCCCTTTTTCATTCATCTGATGAATACCTGATCAGGCAGGTGATGCTACTGGAAGGATCCACAATCTTTAACACATTCCTATGGCAACAGTAATATACTGTACTAATGCACAGGAGCAAGGGATGCTAAGACTAAGCTGCATGAACGAGGCTCTTTCTTTGTCTCCACATAAAAATGGAGCATCTTCAGCCAAGAAAAAAAGCCAATCTTGGCCTGTCTTGGTTTGTGCTAAGAGAGGAAGAATGATGTAGAGAAATCCAAACAAACAAACGAAAAACAAAAGGCACAAAATATTCATGACTGTGGGAAGGAATCTGCCAGGTCACTGCCACATAAAATCCTCCCTTATCGCTCGCTCTAGTCCAAGTCTTCATCATGCAAAGGTGCCTAAAAACGAGATTGACCAAAAGCTGTGTTCGGCCTTGATTGTAGCACTACTAATTAGCCAGTCCCCTCGTTACACCAGAGTGATTTCCACGTCCTCGATCTTCTCCGTGGGCCGGCGGTGGTGCTGTGTCGGGGGGGGTGGAGCTGCTCGCACCTGCAACATTCAGAACCAGCCTGTGACTACCACAAAATGGCCAAATTCCATCAGAAATCCCTCACATCTCCTGCACAGACCTCCAGGCTCACCCCTCGAGATGATGCAAACAAACAGGTTGTGTGTCCAGCTGCACTCAGCTCCAGTGCTCCCCGCCGCAGCCATCAAGGATTTTCCTTATGACCTGTCACAGATTCTCTCCAGAGTGCAATCCCACACCTATTCCAGGATGTAAACCTGGGAAAGACTCCTCACATGCTGAATCTGATTGTGCTTTCGCCTGCAATTTCCGTGGAGTGGGAACTACCAGGATGTTTTGCTGCATCTGACTCACTGATATCTCATCAATCACTGACCTCAACATACCCAAAATTTGATGCTGTTTTCACACTCTGCCACATCAGTCAAGTTATTCTTGCTCCTGACAGAGACTACCTTTAGTGCCAACACGGTTTTTAGGACACCATTTCAGAATACACCAGACTTGCTACAGAAAACATGAACTGTGGAGCAATCCTGCACTAAACTGCCCCATACTACTGGAATATTCAGAATATATTATTTGAATATCCAAAAAGGCTCTTTTTCTGCAACCTCATTCACTGAGAAGGCCAGGAAAAGACAAATGTTATGTTTTAGTTTGATTTGGTTTAGGGCTTTGAAACCCCCAAAACTTGATTTCAAAGTTAATCGTAGGAGATGGATTTTGTCAGGCTCCAAGTGATTTATTTCTTCCTTTCCTTTTCTGTCAAAATTTCTTTTTCTAGGCAGCAAAGACAACACAAAGTCTTCATCATTAAGAATCATGAATCCAAACCCCTCAAACCCAAAGGAGCTGGAAATTAACAGAATCCCAAATGTGCAGGAAACTGCTGGAAAGCAGGAACTGTACAAACCACAGGACTGACCTCTTCTGGCATTTACTCCCTACCTCTTTTTCAGCTCTGTTTAGGGGCTGTCACCCTTTGAACATCAATAAAAACCACAGGATTTGCTGTTCACTTACAGGCCGCAGTTTGCCATAGGAACTTTCCGGAGGAATTCGTGGAGGTTGGGAGAATCCAGGGGACTCTGAACCAAAGCTGTTTTCTGAGGGAATAAGCAACACCCCGTCACAAAGAAGCCCCTCAGTATTGCTGAATTTATATTGCAAAAATGCCCTTTTTTATTTTTTTCCCCTCTCTGAAAGGCTTCTAAGTGAAGCCTTTACCCAGAAAGTTTCCAAATTTCTCACCGTTCGTCGACGGAGATCTGGGGAAAAACTGGGATCCTCTTTTATCCGGGCTGGGATAGGGACTGGTGGGAGGCTGGTCGTACAGAGGCAGTGGTGGCAGGGAGTTGTTGGTCTTTGGAGTCGGGGATACCTGTGCCAAAAACAGGGAGAGGCTGCAGCAAATTCTCCTCGGCACGTTTAACACACACACACACCAGTCTTCCAACTCATCCCTACTCCAGCAAGTTCCCTCCAGAGGAAAAGCAGCTGACAGGAACGTTTGGGAAGCAAAGCCAAGGTATCCAACAGGGATTCAATTTTTTAAAATCATAGGTTGCCACTGAGCAGGAATTTTCAGCCTCTCCCAGGTAATTCAGAGAAGTTTTCTGAGGGTTATTCAAAACAAAAAGGTCACTCGGCCAAGTCGGATCCACACAAAAGTGTTGGGATCCCAAGCTTTATCCCCACGTAGCTGTATTTAAATGTTCATTTTCATGGTCTTCCTAAATCAAGGAATAAAAATACTGAAAAATTCCGTTGTAGAAAACATGGAAGTGCAGTTTCTAGCCCCAAACTGTACATGGGGATATGTCTGATTTTCTAATACGATATAAGGATTATAGAACTACGCTGTAGAAATGAGGACATTTTTGCAAAAATTACTGTAATCCAAAACTTGGAAGTATCCTGCCCCTCAAAACTGAGAGGACACAGAACAGATTTAAGTACGAAAACATTAGGTTAGGGCTGAAAGAGCCTGTAATTCTCTTTTTGCCAGGTTGTGTCTGGCATTTCAGTCTCTCATAAATTAATGACAGGAAGTAAATTTAAAATAAAAAAGTGAATTTTCTCCTTTGATTCCTTTCAACCCAAATATCTGCCTTTATTCACAAATCTGTTCTATTTGCAAAAATACATCACTTGATAATTATTAGCTGGGTAAGAAACAAAGCTATTAGCACTCAGGGCTTGGGTTTTTTTTTCCTTTGGTTCCAATTGGTTCCAATATGTTTTTTTCTTAAACTTGGTTCTGATATTTTTTTCCTCGAAGAAGTGGCAGATCTTTGCAAACTGCCCAAATAATAAACCAAGCCAACACCTCTCTCCATACCTGGATATCCCCAATCCACTGAGTCTCTCCATTCTCTGAGGCCGTGAGCTCTTCAACCAACACCGAGGGGAAGACCCCGACGCGGCCGTTGAATTCTCCCTCCCAAAAGCCATCATCATCCTGGTTTTCCTTGTTCAGGATGCGGATGATGGCTCCCTCCGGGAAGGACAGCTCGTCATCCGTCTGCCCCTCGTAATCATAAAGTGCTTTTACAAAACAGACTGCAAAATGGAAAAGGAAAAACCCAATGAGCGAAGAAAAAAAAATTTTAAGTATACACCAAGTTTCGTAGTTGGAACTGGTGATTTTGAAGTTCTTTTAAAGATTCTGTTATTGCTGAGCCAGATTATTTTGGTTTGCCTTAATTTTAGTCTCAGCTGTACGAGCTAAAGAGGTGAATTACACAGATTTGATATAGTAGAGATAATTACTGCGATAATTACTGGGAATGGTTGTGCTCAGTTACAGGCCAGGCTCTCTCTGCAGCTCCCTGAAAGGAGGTTGTGGCCAGGTGGGGCCTTTTCTCCCAGGAAACCAGAGATAAGACAAGAGCATATGGCCTCAAATTGCACCAGGGGAGGTTCAGGTTGGATGTCAGGGAATATTTCTTCCCTGGAACAGTGGTTAAACATTGGAACAGGCTGGGAAATGGTGGCGCTCCCATGCCTGGAAGTATTAAAAAAATGAGCAGACTTTGCAATATGGTTGGATTTGGCCAAAGGTTGGATTTCATGATCTTGGAGGTCTTTTCCAACCTTAATGATTCTGTGATTCCATGAAATCTGGGAAAATCTCCCAGATTCAACGTCCAGACTGTTTCCAAGAGCCAGCTCAACATCCTATGTATTTTTAACTGCAATTTACCATTGGAGTCTCCGTTGAGGCTGCCCGGCACCAGGTCAGCCTCGGTGGAGTTGTTGGAGGTGTGGGATCGGGTGTCCAGCGCAGCCAGGGACTGGAGCATGCTCAGGAGGCTGCTGGAGGTTGGGAATTGCAGGTACTTCTCCGGCACATATCCCACCTGTCCCGCCTTGTTCCGTGCCTGTGAACGAGCAACAGGAGACATCCTCTGCTTGTGAACACTGTTCCGGAAAGAATCCCAGCATTTCCTCCCATCCCAACTTCTACCCTAAAACAGTTAGTGAAAACAAGCTCAGAAAATTATACCTTTACCCAGTCTTCCATATCTCCATCTTCAATGACCTCCAACACCTCGTGTTCCTCTATAGTCAGTTCATCTGGCTGAGAAGCCTGGAATGTAGGACAGGAAGGATGGAAAAGAAAAGTGGCTTTAAAGGCAAGGCATGCGCAGTGGAAAGAACATTCCTATCTAGACTTTTATTAAAAGTGATGTTTTTCAAAAAACCGAAAGCTTTAACGTAATTTAAAATGTCCCAATAAAGGTTCTGTCACTCACAAGAGCCCTTCTCCCAGAGAAGGACAGATGGAAGCTCCCTGAATCCCACCCTACCAGCAAAACAAACCTCAAGCTCCCACAGGCACATTTATTGTTTGTTTTTAAAGAATTCATTTTTCTAATCAATTTTAAAAAGCCACTAACCTTATAGGAATAAACAACTTTGCAGGTGAGAGGGTAATTTCTGAGAGTACCAGAAGGACTAGAACTGCTGTCATCAAAAACATCCATGCTGTCTTCAAACTCTTCACCTTCTTCCTTTTCTGCATCAGCATTGACCTGGTAAAACAAATTGCAGTTGGCATTAGAGCAGCTGCTAAAAATTGGTGAAGAAATAACAATAAAAATGAGCTGGTTCATATTTTTCAGTGTGTGTTTTTTATGACTTATTGTTACTGAAAGTAACTCAGCTGGATTTCTTTGTTCAAGCACAAGCACGTGGACTTTAAAAAGAACTGTAGAAGATTTTGGAAGCTCCAACTCAACTGTTGGACAGTTATAAAATCCATTTTTCACATAAGCTGTGACTAAAGTACTTTGGAGATGCCATTGCAGAGGAACAAAAAACAGTTTAATGGAAAAAAGAGAATTTATGCTACTAAAAGACTAACGTGTGACCGTAAGTTATAAAATAAATCTGAAGTAGAAATATTTAAAGTTAAAAAAAATAAACCTCCAAATCAACCTTCTAGCTGGTGTATTCTGCACAATAGATTTGATGCAGTTTATTACAAAAATGCTTAGAGACAGCAAGATTTGTAAAAACTTGCTATAAAAGTTTAGATAAAACCTAAAGTCAATGTGCTGGAAAAATACAAGTTTGGGCAACACTGCCATGAGCTGTGCTTTGGCCTCGTGCCCGGGTTATGTTTTGAATAAATACTTTATCTCATGTGAAAAATGATGAATTCTTCTGAGAAAACTGTCCTTTGAATCAAAGGCAACACTGTTATGTAGAGCCATCTTCCCTGTGTTTATTCCTGTTAATTTGGGAGTGCATCTGGTGCTCCCCATGAAAAGTGAGAGGCTGATAAACCAAAAAAAAGTTAAGCTGAGCCTACAAATTCCCTCTGCAGTTTCCCTAAACCAGGTCTCTGACAGCTTTGCTCTTCTAGGCCTGGACTAGAAGAGAACAAAGCTTCATAATTTTCTGACTTAATTAGTTTTTACGTTACTATTTCCAAACCAAATCTTTGCAATCCTGGTGATTTTTTCTTCCTCATTAACTCTCATTCAAGAGAAGTTTGCCTCCATCTCTCCTTCGGTGTGTTCATGGATGTTGAGATAACCAAAGAATTGTCCTACAGCTGGGTAATGCTTTGGGAGATCAGCAACCAACTACAAATTGTGGCAAATTGCAGGTTTCCCCTCCTGTTTCTCTGCCTTTTGCTGTGCATGGTCCCAGCAGCCAGGGCTGACATCCAGCTGGGACATCATGGAAATCAGCAAATCATGTCTAGAAAGTTTGGGCAACATCTGCTCCTGGTTTTCTAACATGAGGAGCAAAAACACGCCTTAATTTTCAGTGTGTGGGCTGCTCTGAGCTGCTCAGCTGGAATCATTTGGGAAGCAGGCACGGAGAGGGAAAACAGGAAACTGAGAGGTGTGCTTGATAAAGCTCATCCTTCTGCAGAGTCTGGGATGGAGGATGGCATCAGCAAGGAATAAATGCATGGGACAGAAGGACACTAAAGATGTGGGACAGGCAGTAAACACGGGAAGACATGCAGGGGAGGTGATGAGAAAAGTGGATTATACACATGAGAAAAGCTATGGAAATGTATCTATACATAAAAATCTATCTTGTTTTGTTGCATATATACACAGAAGAGTCCTGTCCCTGTTCCCTGGGAGCAGAGCTCGCCCCCCCCGGCTGCCCCCTCCTGTCAGGGAGTTGCGCAGAGCCACAAGGTCCCCCTGAGCCTCCATTTCTCCAGGCTGAGCCCCTTTCCCAGCTCCCTCAGCCGCTCCTGGGGCTCCAGACCCTTCCCCAGCTCTGTTAAACACTGCCCACTCCTCCAGGCTGGAGTGAAAGTGCTGCTTGTTACAAACTGCAGTAATTCCTCTAAATTTTGGCGTAATTTTGGTCCCAGCTCTAAGAATTCCATCTCTGGGCTGTCCCTGTCTGGCCTGCCAAGGTCAACAGAGCCTTTTTTAAATACAGGAGCCTACGTAAGTGTAAAAGGGGAAAATGAGACTCAGAGCTGAACCTCCCAGGCTGTGGCATCGCCTGGGAGCAGCACGGGGGGCTCGGCTCCAGGGCCAACTGTGCCATGTCTGAGGAGCCTGGGAATGAGGGACTGGGAGCAGCCCAACAGGCACAGAGGGAAGTTAAGGGAGGTGCAGTACAAGAAGAAATGGAATAAAATCACTGTTTAACACAGCTCTGCAACAAATCCTCATCTATTGTGACCAGAGAGGATCTGAAGTGGAACTCAGCACAGGAATTCCTTTGGGATTTTGGAGGGCTGACACTTGGATCTGCACACTCGAAGATCTCAAGATAACACTATAAACTATTAATGAAACATCAAAGAAACACAGGGCTTGGACACTTGCAGGGACCCAGGAGCAGCCACAGCTTCTCTGGGCACCCTGTGCCAGGGCCTCCCCACCCTCACAGGCAGGAATTCCTTCCCAATATCCCATCTATCTCATCTGTCCCTGCCCTCTGGCAGTGGGAAGCCATTCCCTGTGTCCTGTCCCTCCATCCCTTGTCCCCAGTCCCTCTCCAGCTCTCCTGGAGCCCCTTTAGGCCCTGGAAGGGGCTCTGAGCTCTCTCTGGAGCCTTCTCCTCTCCAGGGGAGCACCCCCAGCTCTCCCAGCCTGGCTCCAGAGCAGAGGGGCTCCAGCCCTGGAGCAGCTCCGGGGCCTCCTCTGGACCCACTGTATCCCATACCACGCCAGGAGCAGCCCCTGGGGAGATGCCCGTGGCCCTGGGGAGAGGTTTTCCCCTCGGAATCCGTACCAGGTGCGAGGAGCCGTTGTTGGTGACCGAGGGCAGGTTGGCCCAGCGCTCGTTCTCCAGCTCTTCCATCACCTGGTTCATGGCACTCTTCAGCCACGTGTCCACGGACACCCCGATCTGCTTCAGCAGCTCCAGCCGCGCTTCTGCCTTCAGCTTGATGATCTGGGGACACAAACGCACACAGCTCACAACTCCTCAGGATTGCACCTCGCCCCGCGGCGTTTTCTGACCCAGGAACCATCCGGGTGGCTCCCAAAGCTGCTCCCTGTGGAAATGAGTCCCGTTCCTCATTTCCTTGCCTGCAGGAATCTGGTGTGAGCCAAGACACAGGGAACGGTTTTGTGGAGGCCCAGCCAGTCCCACCAGTTGGTGTTTTTAAAATAACACCTCCGAGTTTATGCTCGTTCCCAATTCACACCCTTAAGTAGTTCAGTGTAGCTTTAAAGTCCAACAACCCAGTGCTTCCTAGGATTTTTAAAATTAGGAATATCCACATTGCAGACCCTTCCAGGTGGTGACTAAACTAGATGTGAAACACGATAAATCTCACAGGATGCACACACACACCAACTCACCAACCCCCAAACGAGGCTCTTTTCCACCAGCACGTGCCAGAGATCACAGGAAACTCATTTGTTATGGAAGCAGAATATGTTAATAATCCTCAAATTAAATAAGTATCGCACTCCAGCAAACAGTTTCAGGATTTTTGTCTTCAGAACAGCATGAAAATGGAGGTTTTCTGACAGCTGGGCTCACTTCAGCATCCTGGCACATTCGCTGGCTGATGGAGCCAAGGATTTAACAAATTCATGGCAAAACACCACCCTGATCCAAATTAGTTCACAGTCTAAACAGGAGGGATGGGAGGAGCAGCGTGAAGAAAATCAGGATTTCAAGAAAAGCAGAATTTCATCAAGAAGTGGAGGGCAAACCCAGAGATAAAACTGAGGATATTTTTGTCCAGTCCAGCCCCCTCAACACTCTCCTGCTGCCCTTACTCATGAGAGGAACAAAAATCAAGTGATTTCCCAAAAATCCTTCAGTGAGTCACTGATGGAGGCAGCAACAGAAAGCCACTGAACCACCCTGGAATTTTTCCTTTCACAGCACTGGTCATTTTTAGCAAGTAGCCAAGTTTCATCTCCTTTCTCTCCCCTCCAGCCCTTCCCACAGGGACCTGAAGCACCTCAGTGCAGCATCCCGGACACACCAAGCTCTCAGCAGCACTGGGAATCCAAGCAAAACCAGCAAAACCAGATGAAGCAAAACCAGTAAAAATAGATGAATTCAGGCAAAAATTAGACGGAAATTCCCCTTCCAGTAGTGGCTGAAGCACAGCAGACTATGAAGAATATGTGAACAGTGAAGTAAAATGCCAACTGGTGCCATGTAGATTTTTATCTCTTACACAAATCCTCGCTCTATACAAAATTTTGTGTTGAGCTGAAGTGATAGAGGTATTTTTCTCGTTTCTGACATGCTGCTGCACTTACAGAATCAGAGAATCATATCGTTCTACTGAGAAATTAAATCAGAAAAGAAATGCCTGTTAACTTCATTAAGCTGAACCCCTAAACATGTCTCCATTTTCACCTTAATTTGTGAAGGTGACTTTAAACCTGTCTCAATCAAACCACTTTTGAGAGACATTATTTTAAATTCTGCGTAGAAGAAATGTGATTTTTGCAGAGTAAGTTAGTTGTAAGAGGAGAATTTGTGATGTCTGATGTATCTTCATGAGGCTAGAGCTGCATGCACATGCTCTCCCCCATAATTAGGGATGGAGAAAGGAGGATGGGACAACTTTGAGAGGTGTTTCCCATGGGAAAAGCCACAGTCACTGAGCCAAGGGAAGTTTCCACTTCTTCATGTAAGGGGTCTCCAGGTGAATCATTAACAGTAAATAGTGTTCAGAGAGCTGAGAAAAAGAGGGAACATTAAATACATTAATGTGCATCCCCTCTCTCCTGTTCCTAAGCATTCAAGACTTTGAACAAACCCACTCCAACCTTGGAGCTGTACAGGAACACGTAGGGCAGGGAGAACAACCTTGTCAAAGGCAACTTGTTCACAGAATCCCAGAATGGTTTGGATTGGAAGGACCTGAAAATCATCCAGTCCCACCCCTGCCATGGGCAGGAACACCTTCCACTATCCCAGGGTGCTCCAAGCCCTGTCCAACCTGGCCCTGAATATATAAATATATATATATAAATGTATGTATTTACTTGTGGAGTGAAGCAGCTTTCCCCTAACTTGTCTTTACATCCTGACACCCATTTATGAGCACTTTCCCTGTGCCTCCACCAAGGAATTGCTCAGCCCAGTTGTTCTGCTGTTTACCTCATTATGCAATTTCCAATTAGGCTGAGTTATGCTACGGCAATAAACATTGGTCCAGGCTGCTACAAACATCTGCAGTTGCTGTCAGTCCTCGCTCTGCTGTAGTTTGTTTGTACAAACTGTGAGCTAAAATAAACAAGCTGCTCCAAAATCTTCGAGTGTACTCGACAAAAGGTTTTAATTCAACGTACCCAGCAAATCCAATGGAGTTCCCCCTCCCTATTTACACCCAGGAGCCTTAACAGTCAATAAATGTTTGTTTCAAACCACAAATGTTTTGAGTTTCATTCCATTGCAGACAAGCCATAAAAGTACCAGGAGCATTAGGTCAGGCCTGCACTTGAAAGTTATTTACAAGCTGAGATTATATTTTTACCTAAATAATTATGCTGGTAGACCAGAGTTAACAGCTTCCTACCTACAGGAAAAATACAAATAAAATACCACTCAGGAGTGTAACTTTATTCTGCTTCTCACACAGGAACAGCTACACATTTAAACATGGTTTAGTGGTGGCCTTGGCAGTGCTGGCTTGGACTCAATGAACTTGGGAGTGCTTTTCCAACCTCAATGACTCTGTGATTCTATAAAGATACAAACATTTCATTCAAACATCACTACATCTACATTAGCTGGGGTTTGATGCTTTCATTATGCCAGAATAAAATGTTAAATAAGAAGGAAACAGGGCAATAGTGGTGATTTCACCAGCATTTCACCACAGCGTGTCACAAGCTTTTCTGAAAGTCTTGTTCCCTTGAAAACATCATCACACTGAAAACTAAACAAGGCTTTAACCACTGGATTTCCCTCTCTCCCACTGGATGGACCCCAGGGACACTCGTGCTGTGCCCCCTGACTGAGTGACCTCCACCGACAGACTCGAAAATATCTTAAATCAAGTGACCACCGCCATTCCCAGCAGCACTGGGCACCTCCAGGAAGGCAGCTGAGCTTCCAAAGCCCAGGAATGCTGGAATCCAGCACTGGCTCTGAAATCTGGGTGCTGCCCAAATTTCATTGTTAGGAAGTCTCACTGCAGGACAAACATTTTCCTGTGTAACAGTGAAATTGCTGTTTACAGTCACCAGTCACCAATTACTGGTTAATAGCTCAGGACGGGGGTATTTTCACACTGATTAAAAAACCATCAGCCACCCACAAAACGTACAAACTCTTCTGGGGGGTTCCTGCTTCTCTGAGCTGTTCTTTCTCATGGGAGGTTCTAAGAAGATGAAAGGCAAAACCACCCAAGTTTTAGAAAATATAAACACTGTTATCTATTCCTCACATACCTGACGTTGCTCCACATGGAAGATGGAATAGTTTTGTTTATTTACTGTTCCAATCTTAATTAAGCAAAGGTTTTAGACCCACAGCTTACTCAAGATGAAGATACACAACTGTTCTGCAAGGCATGGAAATGAAACCCAGCAGGAACATTATAGAGCTGCTCCCTGTTCCCAGGAGGAAAAAGGCTGGAAAGAAACCCAGAGTTCCTTCACATTCCACAAACACCTCGGATCCAAGTCCTTCGAAGCCATTTATAAAGGTGTCAGGGTAAAAAGCAAACAGAAATGCAGCAAATGTGGCCCCTTCAGTATTCTGGTTTAGGCTTTTGTTAAAACCAGTTTTAAATGGATTTTCCTGAAGGCAGAGTTGCTTTACCTGCCATGGCTTTTCAAGGTGCAGAACAAACCCTGGGCCTTGCCCAGATTTCTTTTCTCCTAAATAATTCAGAATTATTTCTTTTACACAGAAGTTGTACTTAGGAGTTTGGTCAGATACTAAAATCAGATTAAATTAGGATTATGAGACCCAAACCATCTTTTGTGAGAAATGCTTTATTCCACTGCAATTTTTTTTTAGTGGCAGGAACAAAATCATAGAATCATAGAATCCTGGAATCATTTAGGGTGGAAAATCCCTCTAAGATCATGGAGTCTAACCGTTCCCCCAGCACTGCCAAGGCCACCACTGACCATGTCCCCAAGTGGTTGGACACTCTCATTTGGCAAATTCTTTCAGCCAGGAAGAAATCAATGTGGAAAGATTCTGGCAAAACATTCTGGCAAGCCATTATCTTTGTTTCTGTCTCCATTTAAAAACACTTTTTGTTTAAATGCGAGGATTTTAACTGAGAAAGGTATTAAAGTGAAATAATTGTCTTCAGGAAAAGTTAAATTTTGGGCCACTGGAATTATGATACAGTGATAGGCAGACATGACTATAAATCAATTTGATTTATAATTAAGTCTTGGAATGCCCTAAACTTCTCAAAACCCACAGTGAGTCTTACTCCATGCAGTTCAGTTTTAAATCACAGCCGGCTGTGTTAACGTAGGGGTGTATGAGAAAATAAACCAAAAAATTCAACTTTCACTGCCTTGCTGGGGTTTAGGGTGGAAAACCCAAAGCTGTGGCAAAACCACCCCAACCAAAAAGACAAATCCTGTCCAACACAACTCACCTAAAATCTGGATCCTTTTTCTGCGCCAGGTGGGGAATTAACTCATAAATGACATTTTCCACCACAACACTGAGTGGGTTTCTTTTCTAAGTGGGAGGCTGGGCGGGAGGTTTGTACAGCTATTCCAAGAGTTAATTTATATGCTAAATAATCTGCATGGACCGAAATCTAACAAAGCTGTTGGGGTGAAGCAAACAGGAAATGAACCATGGGCACATGTAACACCTCTCCCAAGGGAATTCCAAGGTTAAGGAAACAGAGGGGAAGCTATTCCTGGAGAAGAATCCACCTGCATAGCTTCAGCCCAACTGGCACATGGATTTTTCCCAAGCTCAGGCACATAAAACATTAAAGATTCCCAAGTATTGAATTTCTAGAGTTTAAGAAGTGACTGCCAGGCTGCTGGGAATGGGGCTGAATGGAAATCACCTGAATTCTGTAAGGAGATAATTAAATGTATATAAAAGAAATTAATGCAAACCTTCATTAACACATTTCTCCGTGGTCCTGGGGTGAACACTGGTTCTTCATAGAGTCAAAAATGTTATGGACATTTCATAACCAAAACATTCAGTAAGGTTTAGGCAGAGGCTGGACTAGAAACACCCCAAAGCCCATCATCACCTTCCACTAGCCCAGAGTGCTCCAAGCCCCTTCCAGCCTGGCCTTGGACACTTCCAGGGATCCAGGGGCAGCCACAGCTTCTCTGGGCACCCTGTGCCAGGGCCTCCCCCCTCTCCCAACCAGGAATCCCTTCCAAATACCCCACCTGACCCTGCCCTCTGGCAGTGGGAAGCCATTCCCCTTGTCCTGGCACTATCTGCTGTGTAAAAAGTCACTCTCCCCCTCACTAAACTGCTTTTCACCAAGGGAGTTTGAAATTCCTGCTCTGTGGATGTCTCTGGCATTTTTCCAGGCCAGTCCTCAATCTGCTGACCTGGAAAGACCAACAACTCCTACACATCTCCCGCAGGGAAGGCACCTGGTTCCCTGCACAGCTCTCCCAGCCTTCGCTTCCTGAGCTCAACCAGAGATGGCAGCGAGTGGCATTTCACAAATTCACCTCTTCTTTGGATTAGGAGCCTTATTCCTTGGAATTGCTCCAGGCCAGGTTGGACGGGGCTTGGAGCAACCTGGGATAGTGGAAGGTGTCCCTGCCCATGGCAGGGGTTGGGACTAAATGATCCCGAAAGTCCCTTCCAACTCAAACCATCCTGTGATTCTGTGATTCCATGTCATTTATTTTGCTGAAGCATATGGAATTCGCTTTGTTCCCACTGTGACACAACCCAGCAATAAATATCCACAGCCAAATACAAGGAGAGGGAGAAATCAGCCCTCCATGTACAATTAAAAATGGCCCTACACCTCTGAGCTGATCAAACCAAGTAAACAGCAACGCAATGAGCCTTAACCAGATCTAGTCTGGTACAAACACTCTCTGGAGAGCTGCAGATATCCTGATGAGGAGACAAAATGCATCCCCTGTATAATTAAGTGGGAATAGGATTAATTGCTGTGGAGGCCCAAAGACCTGAGAGCAAACGGGAAACCTCCCACCATCCTAGAGAAAAATCATATCAGCCTTGGGACAACTCAACGGCTTGGGGAGATCCATGCTGGAGTCTTTGCTTGGAGGGAGGAAAAACGAGATGAGAAGAAGAAATTTCCCGTGCTGGCACTGCTGAGGCACCTCCAGTCCTGGGGGCAGCTCTGGGCTCCTCACTCCAAGAAGGACATTGAGGGGCTGGAGCGTGTCCAGGGAAGGGAACGGAGCTGGGGAAGGGGCTGGAGCACCAGGGGAGGCTGAGGGAGCTGGGAAAGGGGCTCAGCCTGGAGAAAAGGAGGCTCAGGGGGACCTTGTGGCTCTGCACAACTCCCTGACAGGAGGGGGCAGCTGGGGGGGGTCAGGCTCTGCTCCCAGTAAATTTCTGTCTCCAGTCATTGAAAGATAAAGGGATTCAGGCACTGGGAAAATGGAAAGTTCAATTCCTTCTCTCCTGCTGTTACAGAAATCAAAGCTTAAAACACAGAAGTTCTACTTCAATTACCTGAATTGGTTGAGTGAGTACAGAGGAGCTCCAAGAATGGTTTCTTTTCACAAATTATCAGTTTTCAATATCAATTTCAAATATTTTCCATTGATCTCCTTTACAGCTGATGCCTGAATTGTGCCACTTTCAATTTGAAGGAGCACCTTGTGCTCTCAGGGCTTGTTTTTATCAAAGTGGTTCAGTGGTGCTGGGACAAGGATGGAATCCCTCTGGATCTAAACTCCACAGTGTGTCATTAACTACAGTCAATTTTACTTCTTTGCCAGTGCCAGAGGTATTATCGCTCAAAATCTAACATTATTCTAACATTTCCTTTAAAAACAAGCAATCAAACAAAAAAAACCACCACCTTTAACAAACCCCAAATTTTCTATTTTTAACACAAAAATGTGTGTTCTGGTTCTCAGTTACAGTCACATCTGCCACGTATCACCTGCACAGCAGCACTCTGCTGGAATTCTAATTTTACCCCAACTCTAATCAAGGAGCTTGCTCCCTGAAAACATCACAAGGAAAAATAGCTGTTATCCCAGGGAGAAAAAGATCAGAAATAACCCACTGAGCTGTGGATGTGCAAATCTGAGGGTTTATATTCATCTTGTAGAAGACAAAAAACTCGGGATTCTCTGATATTTCCTGATCCTGAGCACCTTTTTACTCAATTGCTTTGCTGTACTTTCAAATTACACCTGTTTCCACATCCCTGTGCTTGCTAAATCCAGTTATCCCTACGGAACAGCTCCTCAGTTCCTCCCAGGGCTTGGATTTCCCTGGATTCAGGGTCTCCAAGGAAGAGGGCAGCGAGATGAGCACATCTATGCCCAATACACTCTGGAAAAAAACCCTTTACCAATAAAAATCCTCTTTCAAAGACCCTGACTCAGCTCATCCTGCTTTTTAAGGCACTGGAGCGATCTGACAGGGATATAAAATTCCTCAAGGATAAACAGGCAAGTGGAAGATGACCAAACCAGAAAAAATGAATCCAAATGTGTTTGTGAAGTTGTTTTCCCCTTCAGGAACGACGAGGACAGAAAAGAAGAAAGTGGATTTGCAAAGGAAAAGAAATGAGGCAAGAAACCAAAATGGGATAGAACAGGCATAAAAATTTCCATAAAAATAACAAGCATTTCAAGACAAAAATAAAATAAAAATCAAATCCCTGTGTCATCCTCACACACCTTCAGCTATGATACCAGAACAAACTCCACAGCCTCCCTACAGCCTAAATAACTTTTTGCATAAATACGACTCCCCAACCCAACCCCAGTAATTCCAACTCTATCAGTTGCACTTAAATATGCAGGAATGTTTGGTTTTCACACACTGGAAGGAATTATAACTGCATTCCCAAAGAAAAGGTTTTAGCTCAAAGCTTAGGTTGCTCTTCTCCAGGATTTTATGCGTGCAAAAATCTCTTGTCTAATTCGTGGTCTTGAACTCAGTCTCAGAGAAGTGGGGACCAACAGGGCTAAAAGAAAATGCCATTCCCAAGTGGAAATAAAAAAGCTCCCTAAATTCACTTACTGGCTTATCTGAAAAAAATAAACAATGCTACACTATCAATAGCTTTGGTGGCAATACAGAAAAGTCCCACAAACTGGTTTCCACATCATTCCAAAAACTCAGGGACAGCCTCATGTCTTTAAAATATGCAGCAGAAGAGAAGGAAGTTGGCAAAAATCACGGAGTTTTATCCTCAAGTACTTGGCACTGGCACTGTATTCCCTTGCAAAACAGGGCATGTGTCAAATATTAGAAAGATAAGGAATGGTTTAACTCCAATACACCGGAAAACCAGGAAAATATCGTATTAGCTAAAACTATCTGTATTAGCTAAAACACATCTTGGAGAAAGTAATTTGTAAACTTCCACTTGGCACTTTCCCTCTATCCTCAGTCACTTAAGTTCCAGACTGATTTAATTTGTAATTGATTTTAATTTTTTAATATTTTGTTGTAAGAACCTTCTTTTTGGCAGCTTCTTATCCTGATTTTATTTCTTGCTGCTGCTGCTTTTATCTTTTATTCTCATGCTCTCTATCCTTGCAGATTTAATCACTGACTGTACATGTATATACACAAGCATTTTGGAGTATGGTCTGTTGGAAATAATTTACTCAAAACAGGTTTTTAAACCACTTTCTGTAAGATTTAAGTTTTAAAAAACCATATCCTGCATATGCTTTTAAAAGGGAGCCTGACAGTTCTCCCGCCAGGAGGAGGAATAATTTTGCTCTGCATTTTCTAACCCCTTCACCTGTAAATCACATTCCTAATTACATCAGGTACTCTGAGGTATGAGAAGCACTTAACAGAAACAATCAGGTTTGTTCTACAGTTTTAATTAAGCAACCCACTCATCCAAAACACAGCAGATCAGTCCCTGCTGCCTGCAATGGAGTTTTTCAGTCAGTGGCCATGAAAACAGTTCATTTTTACCAACCCAACACTGGCAGCCAAATAAGAAGTTAATTTTTTCATGAGTCTTAACCCACAACAGGTCTCAAAAACCTCTGCAACCCTTTTAAAAGCACCTCACAGTAAAAGCAGAGATTAAAGGATTATTTCCAATGTTTTCCTATCGACAGCCAGAATCACTGTGTGTATCGAAACCCACTACAACAGCACGTGCCAGTTGCTTCTAGAACCTAAAAATACGAAGACAGAGATAAAATCACCATTTTATGGTATTAAGTCCTTCAAGCAGAAGGAAATTAGTAGACCTGAGATTGTTTTTCAATCTGTTTCAGATGAAGCCCCTTAAAATACAGATTCTTGACCTTTGACAGTGGAAAAGGCAGCAAGAGGACTCGCTCTTCATCAGGAGGTGTTTTTAAGATCACTCTTCTCATCTGGAGTTTCATGAAGTTCATTCAGTGATTTGACAAATACCAAATGAAGGGGAAAAAACGACATCTTAAAATTCCCTGATTTTTGATGCTAAAAATGCACATTTCCACCAACGAAATGAAACAGCTGTAACAAAGATCTACCTGTGGGAAGGAAGTGAAAACGCCAGAGGGATTTCCCTCTTACCTCAGCCTTGCGAATGCTCTCCCTGGCTTCATCTATTTTCTGCTCCAGTTCCGCTCGGGTTTGCTCGGACATCACGGGCCCGTGGCATTCCAGCTCTTCCAGGGTCTGCCAGGAACAAGGAAACACACCACAGGTGCAGTAAATGCCGAAGACAAGTATTTGTGACAAGCAGGGAAGTTACGGTTTGATTGGATGCTGGGGATGACCAACACAGGTCCATCCCAGGAAAAAAAAGGTGATGACTCTAAACCTGCCCTCTGGCAGTGGGGGAGCCATTCCCTGTGTCTGTCCCTCCATCTCTTGTCCAAAAACCCTCTCCAGCTCTCCTGGAGCCCCTTTAGGCACTGGAAGGGGCTCTAAGGTCTCCCTGGAGCCTTCCCACAGATGTCAGAGCATTTTGGATGCTGTTTTTCTCCAGCTGATGCTGTGCTCAGGGGTTGGAATTGTACAGACGACCACGAAACTGGGCAGGGTGTGGTGAAAGCACAGCAGACTCCTTCATGGCCGGCTTTTTGGGGGAAGAGCAAGGAACTTTTGTCTTTATTCTCACTCCTAAAAGACACGTTCCAAAATCCAGCTGCCGGATGCCCAAACACAGCCCTTGGCTCTTCTGAGCTGAGCCACAGACATTGAAATGAATTTACCAATTCACATCTAATTTTACGCCTTCGCATTAGATTTAACGACAAATTCCTCACGGATTTTCCTGGAACAGACTTTTGACACCCACGTGAATACAGGCCCAGAATAATTCCCTGGTGCTTGCAGCAGCTCCCGTTCCAATGGACGTGCTTTTCCCAGACCTACCCGCTGGCTGTGGACGATGTTCTTGTGCTCGCGGGCCACGCGCGTCGCCCATTTCCGCGCCTCCTTGTTGAGGCTGTGCTCCTCGGTCGTTCCAGTCTCTGATTCCAGCTGTCGGCTCTGGAACAGGACACAAGGCAATGAGTCATGGCCCAGACTCCTGCCTACCTCTGTGTTTACCTACGGGGTAACTCTGTATTACATTTAGCAGCCTAGGATCTTGTTTCTTATGAAACAAAGAAGATACGACAAGAACTTCCTTGTGAACTTCGGGATGGTACCAGGTTGTGGGAAGCCAACTCAAAAAGCCAAAAGTTCCCAAGAATTCAATTCCCAAAGTAAACAGGCATTACAGGAACTAAAGACCATGGAATCATGGAATGGTGTGGGTTGGAAGGGACTTTAAAACCCCATCCAGTGCCACCCCCTGCCATGGGCAGGGACACCTTCCACTAGCCCAGGTTGCTCCAAGCTAAGTCCAGCCTGGCCTTGGACACTTCCAGGGATCCAGGGGCAGCCACAGCTTCTCTGGGCACCCCCATCCTCACAGGGAACAATTCCTTCCTAAAGATGAAAGCTTTAGTGTGACGAAGGGGCTCATTCTTTGCCAATTGTGATCAAACCACAAAGCCATCAAACATTTTAGTACAGCATGGGAATTTCTGTCCAAAAACGTTTGTTTCTGCAAAACAGACTGAAATTTCCAATCACATTTTTGATATTGTTCCATCTTATTCCTGCTTTTGTTGTGTCAATGACAAAAAGTAAAATTCTCTCCCTCAAGAATTTCCAACTAAAGCAAGATGAAATAGTTCTCTGCTGGCTACAGGCTGAGCAGAATAGAAACATTTCCCAGCACGGAATTACTGAAATCATTCCCAATCTTTCTATCATTTCCATTTGTAACAGAGTCACAGAATCATTTGGGCTGGGTTCCATCTCTGAAGACATCCAAAAGTCACCTGGATACAGTCATGGACAACCAGCTCTGGACCAGACAACCTCCAGAGATCCCTTCCAACCTCAACCACTCCCTATGATTTTTTTTTCCTGAGCCAGTCACTGCAATCCACAACCCCCTCACACTCCTTTTTATTTTATCACAAGTCCTGACATAATCCTACCCAGCCTTTGAGATCAACCAAAAAAAAATCCCATATAAACTAGGACTCCAGAAGAGAGAATACGCACAGAGCTGTTGAAGTGTGAAAGAAATGCCTGTGTCAAAAATTTCTCACTCTGTATGGTTCGAAAGACACCATTTTTCTTCATCAGGTGAAGTTTGAAACTAGAGAAGAAGCCCACAAGGACGAAAAGGTTGTTTAGGCAGGAGAAATCCAAGGTTAGCCACCAGGAAAGGGTAAGAGAGCAGAAAGACATGGAATTATTTTCAGGGTAGCTGGGAAGCCTCCAGCTGTTGCAGAAGAGATGCTGTTATCAGGTATTTTAGCAGGAAAAGTGGAATGATTTGTGTCAAGGAAGGATTACAGTTCAATCATCTACACCAGCATTTGGCACAGACTGGGGTCAAACCAAGAGACACCAGGAGGTAAACTGAAGTCATTCTGAAAACAAGATTTTTCTGGCCTTTAGATTACACTGTCCTCACGGAAGAGGCAAAAAATACTAATTTGGGTCGACATCCTCTGAGAGGATGTAACCGAAAAAGAGGCAAAATTGGTTCTGCTTTTGTTGCTTTGTTCAGTGAAGTTCCTTGCCATCAAAACTGAGCCTGGCCTTTATTCTTAGTGTCTGAAATGCTCAGTGAGTGTTGTTTTCCAAGCACAGGGGATTGTCAGACAACCTGTGGAGCAGCCGAAAAGAGCAGGAGGAGAGGTACGGGCACGGGGCCAGCTCTGGGATGAACAGGGAGGAGGGTGAAGCTTCAGGTGATGATCTCTTCACCCATCCCCTCAATTTAATTAGTAAACTGGCTTTTATTGAGGTGGATTTAGAGAACCATATTCCTTCATCACTGACTTCTTTAATTATCTCTGTTAAGATATTCCATTGTCAACTTAAAGAGGACAACACATGGATTTATTGAGGCACATCCAATCCTTAAGGTAACATTTCACCTCAGTTTTTTCCCAGTTTATCACACAGCTTCTTCCACAGCTTCCACCTGAGCCTTAACCTGAGCACAGTCTTTGACATTCCCTCTTCTCTGTGAAATACCTGAGAGTGAAAACAGCCCATAACATATTTTCAATGTTCCCACTGCTGGTGCTCCTACTCAGCAGCTCCTTTTCATGTGGAAAGAATCCAGACTTTTCAGTCACTTGATAATCTTCTCCACTACCCCAAGTGTGATTCTGGGTTTTAGTCTATTTATCAAAAGCAGAAAAATGAATGTGGGTTTTGTGGCTACTCTTATGGGCCTACTAAAAAACAAAGGCATTTTATTGGATCAGACTTGTATTAGTTATTTATAAAGCAGTATTGCACCCAGGCAGACCTCACCCTTCCTTAAAGGTCTAAAAATAAAACAAAATAAAATGGGGCAATGAAAAGCCTTAATTCTGTACCCTCAGGGAAAGACAGACTGGAGGTGAACAGCAAGAAAATGAAAACCCAGCTGCCATTAAAATAGGTGAGAAGAAAGGAGCTAAATGAGATTTATCTGCTGTGGACATTAAAGTCCAAACTGTAGGGAGGAAGGTGGAGGAACTGAAGGGTCTGATCCTGACCTGATTTACTGAAATGTTTTCAGGACTGGAACCTGGTGGTGCCAAGACGTGCAATGACTCAATTTAACCTCTTCCAAAAAGAGAGGGAAACCAAACCCACTCTCCGTGGCCAAGGGATGAAGGGAGAGCCAAAAAACCTGAGCTAAACATAGACGGACACTCTGCTCTTCCCTCAGGGCTTGGATTACAACGAAAACAGTGTTTAGTGCTAAAAATTCGATCAGTAAACCAACAGAAAGTTCTGGATGGCTCCGAGCAGCTAAAAAGCTTAGGGGCAGCGATGCTGTTTCTTAAATTAACAAAAGCATTCAGGCTGCAGACAGATGTCACTTCTCCATTTTGGTCTGAGATGTTGGTGCAGGTGCAGGATTTGCCTCCCAACAGGCCCAAACTCAGCCTGTATTCTTATTTATCCAGTTATATCTGGATGCGGATGGCACAGCGCTGTCTTGAAAGCAAAAACACATTGGCTCGTGAGCCTCAAAGTTCCTTATTTTTGTGGCTGAGGCCTCAAAAAGTTCACTTCAACCAAGGCAAAAAGCTGGGAACATTTATTGCATGCAAAGCACCGACATAAAACACAACTGAAAACCAGGCATTTCTTTTAAAAGGAGGTGAAAACAAGAAGTTTCCATGCCAATGCTGCAGAGCAACACTCCGGGGAGGAGGAAGGGACACACATGACATTTTTCACACAACTCACTGCTAAACTCAGCAGTTCTGAGAAAATCATGAGCCAGGTTTGGGGCTCCTTTTGGTTTGTTATTGCTGAACTCATTTAATTTTAATTTAGCCAAGAGTGAGCTGGGGCTGACTCATATTTCAGTCAGTTTTCAACATTTCAAATTGGACACTCCTCATCTTTCAAAATTAAGATTTTTTGCATACAGGAGGTTTTCTCCCTTCAGAATAATAAAAAAGGACTTAAATCCACTATTATTATAACCTATTTGTTAAAATAAGGCTAAATCCAAATCAACCTACTATTGCTGCTTTATAGAATCACATTCTGCTTTTTAAACTAACAAATTAATGATATATTATTAATACGAAACAATATTATATTAAACGAATAAATTAAGTGGTGAGGCGGCTGCAGAAGGAAAAGGAACATCCGGCTGGGCAGAGATGTTTTGGTTTGGTTTGTTTGTTTTGGGTTTTCTTGTTTTGGTTTGGGTTTTGGGGGTTTTTTGCTTGTTTCAAGTTTTTTGGTTTTGGTTTTTTTTTTTTGATGTCTAGAATCTTACAAGCACTGATTTTTGTTAAATATCACTGACCAACACAGCTTTGTTATTCCTAGGCCTTGATGTTTCTGTATTAAGAACTTCTGTTGTATATAAGAGATTAAAAGCTACAACCTTTTTTTTAAATTAATTTGAATCTTATTTATTTTTAAAGGTTTTTATTGTTCTCACTGAAATTAATCTTGAAATTAGAGCGCAGAGTATTTCTGTTAATTTACTTCTATTCTCACCCTCATAATTATTCTCACTTGCCTCGGCTCTCACAGCAGCTGCATTCCCAGCCAATTTATCAAAAAATCTATTAGAACTAGAAATATGGGAAAATTGCTCTCATGAGGTAGTCAAAGGCAAAAAAAAAGGGACTTTTAAAGTCAAGTTTGACATAGAAAATTTGATTTTGTAGCTATTTTCAATGCAATATAAACAAATTTCTAGTTCTTAAGTGGCCATTTATTTAAAGTACAACTTCTGCTCTCTGATCTTCACCGTCAGAAATTACCCAGAGCTTTGCTTAAACTGTGTTTCCCAACTGCAAAACCCCCAAGAATTCTAACTGTGTGCTCTCTAAATTAAAATTAGGTGGTGAAAATTTTAAAAAAATCAACTAGGCAGTGAAAATTAAAATAAAAATCCATTAGGTTGGGAGCCAATCTCAGCTCATTATACTTAGAGAAAATCAGAAATGATCCTCACATTCAACCTAAGTCCCCAGTAGATCCAAAACTTTCCTTTTTCTTCAATATCAACCTCAAATATAAATATTAAATGTCAGACCTTCTTTTAAGCACAACTGAGGTGGGGTGGATTAAAAAAAATCAGTTTTAGACAGGCACAAGATGGGTCAAATCACAGAGGGAAGGCAGAGCTTTGCCCACTCGCACCCACTGATGATTTCTTTACCCGAATGGCTGTGATTCTCCTGAAAAAGAATTCCTAATATTGAATAAAATTAAGTAATCACTTCTTTTTAATACATATTTTGCCTCAAACAGGTTATATTTAAACCCAGTCTGTTCTGGTATTAAAAGCACAGACGACTGCAAATACAGAATTATGGGCCCTTTTTGTACTTGTTTCTGTAACTTTTATAAAATTCCTTCAGAGAAGATGCTGAGAAATTCCAAGATGTTCTTCTGAGAGTGAAGGGAAATTCATCCTTATTTTCACAATCTACCCATAAAACAGCCAAGTTATGTGGGGGGAAACTGCAAATCTTTCCACTGAACTTCCTGAGGTGTTTTTGTGCAAATTAGGAGGGGAAAAAAAGATTATTTTCATGTCAAGAAGCCGTGGGACAAATCAGCTGGGCCACAGCTTTTCCTCACGTACTCTGAGGAAACAGTGAATGAAAAACAGGAAAAACACCCCAAAAATGAAGTGTCAGCTTTTCAGGGCCCTTCTCCTCACGCTCCAGGGACACTTTTGTGTCACCTGGCTCCTCTTCTCGTGTGATAACCCTGGGATCAAGGAAAAAGCAGCTTTTCCAAGCAGGAAACAGAGAAAAGCTGGCGAATTTCCTTTCTCTTTTACCCTGTTCTCATGGCTTATCTGCGAGCACGGGGACAGCGCGTTTTCCACACACTGGATTTCTGTGGAATTAATAAATATCCCTTTCCTCGTGGGAGGATGGGGGATGATTAAACTGTGGAGTGCCACAGCAGCCTCCGTGCAAGGCCAAGATGTGCTGGCTGGATTTCCTTGGGAGGATAAAAGTATTTTAAAAGACTCTTTTCCATTCTCCACTTTGCCGTCTATAAATCCATGTTGGGAATTCATTTCTGGAGAGGATTAAAGCTTGTTAGGAACTGATCAATCATTTCTTTCTGAATAATTTTAAAACGAGCCATTTCTTTAAGGGTAAGCAGTTTGTTTTAGGGGTTTTTTTTAAAACTTTCTTTTTTAAAAATAAGAATTTATGTCCATCAAAATGAACCAAGACACTGAAAGAACCTAAATGATTTAGTAACATGAAAAATTGTTTCAATTCAAGCTCAAAACAACGTTTTTAGACAATGGAAATTATCTGATCGATGTAAAACATTCTGAAGTGGCTTTCTCTTTGTGGGCACTCAAAAGTGTACATTTTACCCAGTGCAACTGGGATTTTTGGGATCAAAAATCCTGGAAGTTGACGGCAAATTGTTTCATTCCTTCCTTTCTTAGGAACAGACTCTTTTGGAGGCTCTGGCTGTGCACGTTGGGATCCTTTTGAAAGCAAACTGAGCTGTCCCTGACTCAAGGATTGCACAGAAATGCTGGTAACAGCTCTTCTCTTATAAAACCAAAGTTTGGGATGGACCATGTAAAAGTGGAATTTACACCAGAATTCAGAGCTCTCCATTCAGAGCTCCACATCCATATTGTTTGTAACATTCTTCCTGCCTACAGCCCTCACAACTCCATTCCAGTAATACTTAAATACCCCAAATTTTGAGCTCAGTCCCAGTGAATCAGCCTGAAAGAGAGCCCACAAACTTGTTCTTGGAAAAGGCTGATATTAAATTTCTGATGAGATGTAATAATCACTCTACTTTATATTTCTTCCAGTCCTTGGTGTGAAAATTATCATGCACAACCCACAGAAACTAAAAGCCAACGGGCCAACAGAGAAATCTCTGCAAAACATCTAGAAGAGAACATGTGGCAAAAGAATGCTTGGTAATTGTTCTCCTGCAATTAAACGTTGCTCCATCAATTATAAACCACCCAATTTCTGACCAATTCAAAAGCCTGAGCAAGAGCCTTCATTCTCTTGTACTTACTGATTAAAAATGGGATTGCCCAGGTAGGATCCTGTCAGCTGAGGAGGATTATATAGATCACAAAGAAGCATAATTTCATTGTTTTGGGGAAAACTGGTTACAGCCTAAGGAGCTGAAGATTAAAAAGCTGCAGTGCACTGAGGAAATGCAGGAATTCTGCAGCCCAGGTGGGTTAACCAAGCAAAGGAGTCGCTGCATGTGAGGAACTGAGACATGAACGACCCATTCATCGCTTCCTATAAATTCCCGGAGCGAGGCTGCACCGGCAGCACACGTGGACCCTGTGAGCCCACACAAGTGCCACGGCACAGAATCCCGGCATTTCTCACGCTGAAGAGTTTAATGGGAGTGAATTACAGCTCTACAGACCGTGGGGACAGCCCTGTGGAAAAAGAGCCAAATGAAATCAGCAATAGGGCTGCATTTCCTCAGTGCACACTCAGAGCCTGCAGTTGTCAGACAACCTTCCCCTCTCACAGAGGAGCAGCAATCAATTACACACAGCACCGTCTTGAGCTGTGAAATTTTAATTCATGCCCCCAAAAGATTCGAATATCAATTACAAACCCTGTGCAAGAGCACAGGAGAAGTGTGAAGCTGCCCCCCACAAATAACACCCTTAAATTGATTTTTCCTCCTTGAAGTCTCAGTGTGAAAAAAGCTTTTTTTTTCCCTTTTCCTGTTTTATGTACATAGAGATTGTGCATTCTGTTGCCACCTCTCCAGAGCGTAAATTCAGCATCCCACATGCACAGGGATAACACAGGGCTGACCAGAAACACCCCCAGGTACCTCTGCTATGGTCATTCTCATAGCACTGACAGGTGAGGGCTCAATCTCCACCAGCTGAACTGCATTAAAACTCTGGATGCAGGGAGTGCACAGGGACGAGAACACACGGCAGCAAAGGTTAGAGAGGCAGAGCAAAGACACTCAGAAAGATTCTGCTCACTGTTATCCAGAACAACCTCAAACTTTATCACAGAATCCCAGAATATCCTGAGTTGGAAGGGACCCATCAGCATTATCCAGGCCTGGCCCTGCACAGACACCCCAAGAATCCCACCCAAGAGCACTGTCCAAACGTTTATTTACGGGAATAACTGACTCTTCCTGGAATAAAAATCAAAGTCGGAGTTTGTTAAAAGGGAAATACAAAGGAAACCCTGGCAGAGACATCAGGGTGACTGGGAAAATTGCTCTTACGCAGGTCTCGATCTGAATCACCTCAACTGCAGGACTGCCCAAGTCAGTTCACTAATGAATTCAAGCCAGAAAAAGTTTTATGTTTTCTAAAGATCCAAACTTATTTTAAACAGGAGTTTCTTAAAATAACATCAGTAATGTCAATGGGACATCAAGAATCCACTTTAATCAAGGTGCTGTTTGGAAATGCACTTACATGCTCTGATTCACTCAATTTTAATGTCATTAATGATTGCTTTGGAAGCAACACACAAACCAAGATAAGATTTTTGGATATTATTTTGGAATGCAGTGTTTTAACAGTATTATTTTTAGTAACTCTAAATACGTATCTCTAAGTATTCCTCGAGCAATTTAGGTGTGTAGTGATACTTTATTTGCCACAGTTGTAACCCTGTGTTAGTGAATATTACGAGAACCTCACCAGCAGGATAAAAAGGCAACAAAATTTAGTAGGAATTAGGTTGAAAGCAGTCAAACACAGGACTGTTAGTCACAATCTGGAAGCCAAAAAGAGATTCTGCTCTTTTGTGGATGATGTAGAGCCTGTTTGATGCTTTTTTTACCATCACCCACCTCCTGCAACCAGGCCACTCTCCCTTTCTTTCCCAAAAATACAGCACTGGGTTAAACCAGGCTGGGATACCAGTGCTTCTCTTCCCCATTTACAACGATCTGCTTTAAAATAGAGCAGGGATTCACAGGGCTCTTACAGTGTCGCTGTCACTCGGCTGGAACTGGAAAGGCTGAGGTTTGTGGAACACGGAGTTCTCCTGTAAGAACAGCTGGAGATTGTAATCCCGCACCACCTGAGGAAAGAAAAAGGTTCATTTAGGCCCCTTGTTTTGTGAACTGAAAAACAGCTGGAGAGCAAAACCAGCACCGTTTCCAACTGAGATTAAACCTGCAGTACGAGCTTGGGTGCACCAGCAGGGAATTGAGGACCTGAGTTGGTCAGAGGTACTGGCAGGACACCCAGCAGGTGACAAGCACCTAAAATATCCCTGCCATTCACCTATAAAATGGGGAAAAAAGCACCAGCTATTAAATAGACACTCTGTGGTGTCACTGCCATAAATATTTTTCCCTCCTCTTGTGGGTAATTTCCTGTGCACTGCTCTTTCTTAAGATGAAAAGTCCTAATTTGGCAGAAATTATTAGTTGTGGGAGCTGAAAAGACTATTTGGAATAATGCATCCAAAATCAGTTACAAACTTCATCTCTCTTTATTAAATTGCTTTCAGAGAAAACTCTCCAAGCTTGCATTTTGCTGAAGCAAAACTCCTTCAGCTCCTAAATTTGTTTAATGATACGTTTCAGGCAGCATGACACAGATCCCTAAACAAACCTCTTATGTCACAATTTACACAGATTTACAAAGAAATATCCAGTGATTGCAAGATGAAAAAATAGGATCACTGGTTGAAGAACTCTTACAGAGCATTCACTGCCTCAACTGATGAAAATGCATCAAAATTGTATCAATCTATTACCAAATTGAGGGTTTACATGTACAAAGGAGATAATAAAGATGGTATTTATCCAGAAATAGCAGCATTGTGCATGACCAAGAACTCTGTGCTGGGTGGACAATGGGAAATAAAACTTGTTCTCTAATGCAGCAAAATGTTGATGCTTGTGTTGCTGAAATACTGAACTGTAAAAAATTAATCTCCAGTTAAAGAAAGCAAATAGTCCTCCAGGGCCAATAATACATTCATCTAAACCAGAAAAGTACATAATTACTGCTCCAATTTGAGCAGTTGAACATAAACACACTCAAATGGGGAGAAAACAGACAGGGATTTGCATCACGAATTCCCAGAAACAGAAATTCAGAAAATACTAAAGAAGGAAACATCTGCAGCTTCAGAGGATGCTCAGCACTGATCTGGCATCAAAATCATTTCATTTAACCAGCTATTCCATTGAATTCCTTTAGATCCACGTGGACACTGACCATAGCACACAACCCTGGGCTATGCCAAATATGTGGAACTTTTTTAACTTCAATTAGGAAAAAAAATATCAAAATGAAGTTACTGAGGACGGGAAAACCTACACAGACATTTTAATGCACTTTCCTCATAGAAATCTGACTCCCAAGCAACTCAGTTCAAAGCAGAAAACTCATTTTTCCAACAGCACTCCTAAGAGATTTCCCCTCAAAGCCACAATAAGTGGTTAAAAATGAAAACAACTGTTATCAGAACAGGAGGCTCGGGAGAATGTGCAAGTCCAGCATGTGAAATCCTGCATTTGCACAAAATATTGGACAATTGATAAAAAGAAAATAAAAATACTCCAAAGCAACACTGTATCCTTGGGATTAAACTGCAACTTTTCCAAATAGATTTCCTGTTATTCAGTAATTAAATCTGTGTTCTTACACAGTTTCTTTCTGCACTCAACACCAATTGACAGGTTAAAACAGACCTGAAATCAAACCTTAAATATATCCCATATGCAGAAACAAAGCACAGTCAGAGATGGGCATAAAGGACATTATTCGCCCTCTTACAAGAAACCTCACAGAAATGTTACTCAAAACAGCAAAAGGAATTTCAGAAAATGTTCCAATGAAAATCAGCTTTTTTGCAACAGAGAAGTGCAAGAAGTACAAGTCTTGAGTACGACTGTCCAAGTGAAAAGGAATTTAGATTGCATTTTCACACAATCACAGTCCCAGAATGGTCTGGGTGTGAAGGGACCTAAAAATCATCCCATTCCACCCCTGCCATGGGCAGGGACACCTTCCACTGTCCCAGGCTGCTCCAAGCCCTGTCCAACCCGGCCTTGGACACTGCCAGGGATCCAGGGGCAGCCACAGCTTCTCTGGGCACCCTGTGCCAGGGCCTCCCCACCCTCACAGGCAGGAATTCCTTCCCAATATCCCATCTAAACTCACCCTCTTTGGGATCAGTGTTCCCATCCCAGCGTCAGAGGAACGACAAGGGCCACCCTCACCCAGGAGTAATAAAACCTCCAGAGCTCCGACAAACAATGATACAGCTATGAAAAACCTGCATTTTATACAGAAAATCTGTTTTTTAACTGTTTCCCTCAATCACATGAGGTGACAGCCAGCCCTGCCATCCCAAAGAGCCATCCCTGGCACTTCTGGGAAGCAACTGTGTCCTTCTACAGCAAATACAATTTAATTCCATCCCGCAAACAGAAAGACAGTTCAGAAGGAACAGCAAAAGTATTCCTCCCAATGACCTGAAGTGTCTCTTCTAAGCAGAGCCTGCCAAGCTTGTACTGCAAGCTAACAAAGAATAGGTGAAGCATTCAAAACCCCCAATAAATATTTAAAACCTTTGCTTTGATGACAGGTTTATTCTAAATTGCCAACAAATTTATTACATGTTTAACAACTCAAGCTGCTTTTGAAAGCCACGGATGGGTTTTGGTGGAGGGAAAATGTTTGGTTTTTATTTTGATTCACCTCTCCTTTTTTTTTGGCTGATTACTGCAACCTGGGCCTGTTATGGAAAGAAAGGATAAGCAAAGCCTGTGGAAAAATCCACAAGTCAATATATTCAGAGCAAAGCACACATTTTCAGGAGCAAAGCAACACAAATTTTTCTCCTCTGCATTCCTGAAGCACAAGGAGAGAAGCAAATCGAGTTGTAAAAGCCCTGTTCAGACCTGCCAGCTGGATTTACATTTCTGTCCCCTCTCCAGGCACTGTGCCCACGGAGTAAAGCAGAAACACAATTGTTCCTCTCACACACACAGCCTGACTCGGCTGTTGTGTAAAATCAGCCAGACCTGGAGCTCTCTGGCCTGGGTAACACAAACTACCACGAGCTCAGCACACACAAATATCCGAGGAAAGGATTCCTACTCCAAGGAACTGTTTGGATGTGACAGTTTAGAATTGGATCAAAGTCCCAACCAGGCAGCTCTCCAAGTATTTTGAACACAAAGGATCTGATACAACAGCGAAAAATTAATTATGCAGACATTATACAGAAGCCTGTTTAGCTAAAAGATTTCAAGCCAGCATTTTTGGGGAAGGTATTTGAAGCCAACCTGAATGATACACCCCAAGGTAAATTACTGAAAGTCCTTCTACAACTGAAGACAAAATGGTATTTTGATTATTTTTACAGTTGCTGCCAAGTAAATTCAAAGCTGAGGGTGAAGCCCATTTTTCATGCCCTCACTTTAGATCTCTGAAGGTGTGAGATCACTTGCTTAGAGGTAAATAAGGAACGTGTTAAATAAGCTTTAGCTCCACACCTCTGCGTGAATGAGCTCTGTTTCTGGGTGGGTGGGGAAGGTAAATGTAAAAAGGAATATTATGACTGCACCAAAGCAGCTTTTCTGAGCTCAATGGCAATTATTTTATTTTTTTTTCAGCCCAGCAGATGAATTATTTAAGCATCAAAATTACCCTGGAAGCGATCACGCCTCTCCCAGCCTGGCTGCTCGACAAAGCAAACAAACCACGTCTATGACAAGGCTCTAATTTGTTTGCTGTGTTTGCCACTCTTAATTCCAGGGAGAAAACAGCGCAATGGTTTGGATTTTAAGCTGACAGACAATTATTAAGAAAGGATCCAAGCAGTTTCCCAGGGCTTTGCTCCAGATTACACCGTGCAGAACCCTCAGCTGCAATTTCCCCTCCCAAACGTGCAGAGTGAGGAGAACTGAGCATTGCTAGATGCAAACACACTCCGGGGAAGGCAGGCTGGGTGCTAGGGGAAAAATTCTCCCCAAGAAAACTGTCTGGTGTCTTTTAACTTCATACCACTCAGGAGTAACCAAAAATAACAATCCTTCAGTTCTGTCATGATTTTGGAAGCAAATCTTAGGCCTGGGGATTTGTCCACGCTGTAAGGATTCAGTTACAAAGGATCATTCAGTTCAAACTTACCCTGCTGGAAGTCTCCAGTAAAAACTGGAATGTGTTTTGTACAGCTTGGCATGTCTCTAGTTCAGTCCTGCTGAATGCCATTAAATAATCCTTAAGGTGATCATATATATTTCCATCAAGAGCCTGCACGAGGGAAAGAAATAAAGAACATCAGGAAAAGCAGGAAGCAGCCCTGTATACAATTTATCAGTATTCATACTGGGATTTGCGAGATGCTCACACCATTTTTTTAGCAGATTTACACCTGTGAGGAGCGGACAGAGCCCGGTGGCCGTCCCTCATTCCTGGCAGGAGGAATGACAGTGCTCCCATTAGGTGGCAGCACACAGCACTGCAACAACATCCCCGCGATTGCCATCCAGCTGTTCCCATGGGCAGAGCAGCACAGCCAGGGCAGCTCTGGACAAGGGAATCAGCTCACGGAGATGTCACTGAGGTCAAGGAAGACACCCTGGAACTGCAAGGCCATGGGTGCTGCCAACCAGAGTATTCCTCAGGGAATGGTGCCAGGACACTCAACATCTGGATGTGACACGTCCCCAGCTGTTTGCTTATCAAGAACAGCTGAGCAATAGCTGCCACTTCACTTTCTTTCATGCACAGAAATACCAAATAAGTAACAAAAATTTATCCTAAACGTAGCAGTGACAGCAAAGTTCAACCCCCAAAGCTCTGTTGTAAGCAGAGCTGTAAAATCACACCACACAGCGCAGGTTACACAAGTTCTGTGTTAAATATGACTTTGCAAGTGACTGACAATGTCATTTCAGTATTTAACTCAGGATGTATTTAAATATATATGATATAGATTTTTAAATAGGTCATATTTCACAGATACCCTTTTAAACAGTGTATTCATGGAAACTGCACACACTCCATTTCAACAAACTCAAGAACGTGTTTCTCTAGAAAATTATATTTGATTATTTAAATAATTTTGGAAATTTGAGGGGGAAGAAAAGAGTGAAAATGTGCAAGACTTAAGGAATAGTTTCTGCCCCTGAAAAACCAAGCCCAGCATTTAAGGTGAGGTGAACAGACACAAATCCTGAAAGTGTCCAAGGCCAGGCTGGATGAGGCGTGGAGCAGCCTGGGATAGTGGAAGGTGTCCCTGCCCATTACAGGAGTGGAACTGGATGAGCTTTTAGGTCCCTTCCAACCCAAACCATTCCATGGTTTTATGAAATCCCTCAGAACTTAGGAAGAACAGAAGAGATCTTCCTTCTGCAAAGTTTCCCCAGGTACAACCACCTCAGCACACAGCCACCCTCAGTGAGGGATGCACTGAGGAGATAATCAAATTGTTGGACTGGAATTCTCATGTCCGAACTCTGATATCCCAAATCCACTTCTCACTACACTTTTCTTCATGCTCCACCTACCAAGTGTAAAGGAATTTTTAGCAGAGGCAGATTGTTTCCTTCAGCCTCACACATTAAACCTGCCTTGAACTTAATAGCTCTATGGCCATCAGGAAGCCATTATGCCAAACCAGTAGCAAACTGGGAATTCCTTCCAAGCCTCCACACTGTAGCTGGTTCACTCGGCTGATCAAAGGCCCGGCTCAAGGGGTCAGCAGCCAGGGCAGCTCCTGGAGGCCCTGCCACGGGAAGGACTTCCCAGGATGGCTGGGAAAGAGCTACAGGATAACTGCTCCAGGCTCCTGCAAGTGGTGTCAGCTCCACCAAACACTCTGTCAAATACAATTTTAAAAAATTCTTATTAAAAGAGTTACGTAATATGAGCTTAGAGGTGGGATGTTCAGTTGAGGAAAACGCCAGGAAATTCCCAGCAGCAAATCCACAGAAACCAGGCAGCCATACACAGATGCAGGTTCAGCTCTTGCCTGTGCCGGTGTGGGCACAGCTTTGCTGGGATTCCCCCTGAGCTGGTTCAGGAGGCTCAGCCCCAGGCCGGCACCAGGATTTGAACATTCCCTGTGCTTTTACCCCTGAAGGGACGAGCCCTCGGTGTCACACGAGCGCCGGAGTCACCATCCCATTCCAAGGGCACTCATTTTCACATCAAATACAGGCAGCCCCAACAGCAGCTCAGCCCTGTGCTCACAGAGAATACAAATGATGGATAAAATTGCCAAGACTGCCTGTGCTCTCCCTGGGGGACCACGGGAAGCCTGAAACTCCCCCAAAATGGAACTGTCGAGTTTTATCTGTTCCTAAAGCTTTTCAGCCCGAACACCAGGGCTAGAGTGCAACTCTGCTAAGAAATGTAAATAAATAATTTTGATTTGGCAAAGCAATTCCAAGTGCTCATTTTGCAAAACAGCTGTGATTTTTTTCATCCCAAGATGCCATAAATGAATATTTCACAGCTCCATATCAAACCCAAATGTTGTTTTTACGTAAAATCCCACACGAGGGGTTCGTGTCATTACATTTAAGTCTTAAATGCTGAGATCTGCGTTGGGTTTTGACACTCTGGGTGCTTTGCAGAGCCAGTGGAGAGAAAGCTGGTACTTGTGTGCTGTGATTGATCCCTCTCCAAGATAGATGGCTAAAATAGGTCAGCTGAAAGGCAGGATGCCAAGGGCCCATTCCTCATCGCTGACCGTAAATAGTGCCCCCACAATTAGCTCAGACAGACACGTCAGGCACACACAGCCCAGCCCCACACGTGTTTATTGCCTCCAATTATCATCCACGCAGCGCTGGGAATTAATTCACGTCCAGCTGCATTCTGCAGTTCAAGGAATATTAAAAAAAAAAAAAA